>JAHXMU010000244.1:341641-442976 GCA_019455685.1 Philornis downsi
CAGACATTTATTAGTACCACTTCCCTATGTTGGCACTGTTACAAAATCTTTTCTAAAATGCAAAAGACACGAAAAATCAGAAACAAACTGTCGACTTTTCACAACACAACAGTCGATTTCGAAATGCACACTTTTTCTTACAAAAGTCGATTAGGCAATTAGCCAAATGCAATTTATAAAACCCCCAACCCCGGCTAAGGCTTCGAGTCCCAGTATTATTGGCAGTACGAATAAGTCTCCGTCGCTTTACAAAAGATGGCCCAGCCAATATATACAAGCCTGTCACAGAAAACCATTTCGATCGAAATGGTTTTCAAATCGAAATTTGCTTCTGCAGACAATCAAAACCGCAAAATTTTTTCGTTTTGAAACCACTTTCAATTATGTAAATGGTTTTGGTTTTTTTCCTATCTTAAACTAAAAAAATGTCTTTGCAATTGGTTTATATCAATAAAAGATACTGTTTTTTTAATAGATTGCGGTGAAAATAAACATATTAATGATTAATTTAAACAATTATTGCGTATTTTTCGGGGGTAGCACAGCAAGCAACTTTTTTTTTGACTACTTTTTAATGCAGTATTGCCACCTTTTTTTTCGTGTAAACCACATATTTCTTCAAAGTAAAAGTAACTAATTTGCAAAAACATTGCATACTGGCAAGTTTTGACGAAACAAAACGAAAAGCACAACAAACAAAATAATTTGTGAAAACATGTAAGTATGGCAAAATTTTCTTAAATTATTTTATTTAGTAACAATTCGCGTTATTTTGGGAGAAAACATAGGAGTCCCGCACAAGAGCGTATATTGGCCGAGTTCATGGATGCCCACCAGGACATAGCTAAGGGATACGTAAAGGGAGATAGGGTGGCAGCTGAAACGTTGTGGGCTGAACTAGCCGCAAAATTAAATTCCTCCGGTCCGCCAACCAAGGACATCAATGGGTGGAAAAAAACCTGGGCGGACTGGAAGGTGTTTGTAAAAAAAAAGCTGTGCCACAACAAAAAAGAGGACAGACATCGCAATTGTTATCCATTGGGAACATATGTGGCGTTCAATGGCATCAATAACCCGCCACATCAGCGTCGAGACAGTGCTTCTTCCTACTGAGATGTCAACTTCTTTTGCTATAATGATATTACGATCAGCAAAGTTGAAATACTACTATCAACAAATTCTTACCTATTGCACCTTGGAATGCTCCAGTCGCAAGAAACTGAAGGGCGATAGAAAGCTGCAATATTGGATTATCGTCTTGTCACTTGTATACTTTTAACACTTTTGCTTATTTTAAAACATATGGTCTTTGCTTTTTTCTTTGCGTTCTTTATTCTTTGCGTTGCCATATCAAAAAAACGGGATATCTTCAATTTGGGAATTAACAAAATCGATCGATTTCTGCAGAAGGTTAAACCATATCGATCGATTTGGAAAATGTGAATTCGAAACCATTCCGCAAAATTCTGTGACAGGCCTAATATTAAGGCTGATATTGCCAGAACTAAAACATCATTTTGTAAGGTTGGAAGTGTGGCAACTCCATAACCATGAAATATTAGCGATTTTGTATCAGCATCACAAATTTTTTGTTTTGCGAAAATGTCGAGTTTTATTATTTTGAATAATTCTGCAGCTGAAACACTTTGATTGCTTGTAGAAGCATATGTCGAGGCTGCTTTAATTGGAAAAAGTTGTCGTGAGTGGTTTTAAAAGTTTAAGAACAGTTTGTTTGACATCAAAGACAAGGATGCCAGGGGAAGACCGTAAGTGTATATGTATATAGACGTGGAATTAGAATCGCAAGAAGGACATACAGTTGCATTACGAGTGACTCAACAAGCAATTTCAACATCGGTTAATATCGTTGGGTTGATTTAAGAGGAATGAAATTGGGTTCCCAAATGAACAAAAATGAATAGAAATGTTGTTTTCGCGTTGAGTAGCCGCAGGTGATAAAGAATGGATGCAGTTCGATAACCCAAGGGAGAGGAAATCATGACCGCGTGGCTTTGCTTCAATACCGAATATTTATGGAAAACAAATTCATGTTGTGCATTTGATGGGACAAAATTGATGCCATTTATTTAAGAAAATCCACTAAACGGTGTTGGATGATCGTCGGTTGAAGGTGTGTAACCTGGCTGAAATGATAGCCATTTCAAAATTTGCTATACATACATCGTATAGCAAGATTTGAAGATGACAAAGCTTCTGCAGCGCTTGCTTTCAATAAAGCAAAAACAGCGCCGGGAAGATGTTTCAGTAGAGTGTTTGGCGACGTTTCACCACAATAAAACTGAATTTTTGCGTCGATATATAACCATGCATGAAACATGGGTTCAACATTTCATACCTGAGACAAAGGAACAGTCCAAGCAGTGGACTGAAATGGGAGAATCGTGTCCAAAGAAGGCGAAAACGGTTCCATTTGCAGGCAAGGTATTGGCGCCTGTTTTTTGGGATGCGCATGAGATAATATTTTTAATTTTCTTCAGAAAGAAAAAATCATCAACGGCGAATATTATGCTATTTTATTATTGCATTTAGGTGACGAAATTATGGAAAAAGTCTGCATATTGGCGAAAAAGGAAGTGTTGTTTCATCTAGACAATGCTCCAGTTCACACATTCACTATCGTTACACTTTCTATTCGACGAATTTAGCTCACTCGGACTATTTTCTATTTCCAAACTTGAAAAAATATGTCTGCGGTAAAAGATTTGCCAACAATGAAGAGGTAGAGTTTGTGGTTGATGGATATTTAAAGGAGTTGGACGTTTCTTCCTATAAACAGGGTATAGAAGCTATTGAATATCACTGGACAAAATGTATCGAGCTAAAAGGAAATTATGTTTAAAAATTAAAGAAAAATTTTCCCAACTTTTTTGTGTCTTCTTTGTTAGGTAGTTTTTAATATTTAAGTAGTTTTGGCACCTCCTCCGTATCCCTAATATTTTTATATCAGGTGGCGCATAAGTAACGTTAAGATTTGGTCATTGAATGCATTTTTTGTTTAAGTCTTCTTTTCGTTTCTTTACAGAATTAACTAAATAATACTTGGGAAATTTATGATGGAAAGGCTCAGCACAAAACAAAGAACCAAAGTTGTTCAATTTTACTTTGAAAATCAGCATTCGATTATTCAGATCAATCCGAAATTTCTTTCATGTTCGAAATGCTCCTAGCGCTCCAGCAATTTACAGATTGGTTCAGCGTTTTGGGCAACAAGGGGCTGATTATGATCTTCCGCGTGGTGGAAGACCTCGTGCAGTTCGAAACGAAGTGACCATTGCTCGAGTCGAAACAAGTATTGAGGAAAACCCCGAAACTTCTACCAGGCAACGATCTCAGCAGTTAGAGATGTCTAGGCGGTCTTTGCAAAGAATTTTACATATGTTACATCTTTCCCCATATAAGATGCAATTGGTTCACGAATTAGAACCAAATGATGCATAAGAACGCATTCAATATAGTCGCCGTTAACGTTACTTATGCGCCACCCTTTAGAATATACATTAATGGCTGGGTAACCAAACAAAAATGCTTCTTCCGCACCATTATTGACCTCTCTGTGTCCATGAAAACGTTTTCATCATCCAACATCCGTATTAGAAAATCAAATGCAAATTTTATTAACAAGTTCGTAGTAAATTAAGCTGATCGGATTCTAATTGGCAACATAAAGGAAATTATGCATATCAAGAAATTATCCACTTCGTCGCCTTTGATAACCTCCGCTTTGATATATTAAAAGGGTGCTATTCTTCATGCAAATACTTTCTCTTGAATTTAAGTAAAATATTTCTTAGGGGAGAAACAGGAGAGGCAAAAACTCAAATGCTTACAAAGCTATAAAAATATTTTGCATTTTCTCCAATTGTATTGGCTAGGATAAACGTACCACTCTTCCAGGCTGTATAAACATTATTGAAAAATTCATTATTATTACTTTTCTTTTGTCCCGCAGGCTTCCATTTGCCGTTGCAGTCAGCCGTTGTCGGGTTTCAGCGCACGCTGCTTGGAGGATGAACAAATGCTCGAAGCCATACGCAAAACAAATCCGAACACAGATTATATGTATGTGGTGGATACTCGACCCAGGGTAAGTCAAATACAAACATTTGCAGCATAAACAATAAATAAAATAAAGTCATATATAAATGTATATATATATATATATATATATTTATTTGTCTGTAATATAGTATGACATATGAATGTGTGGGTAATTGATTTGGGGCCAGAAGCTTTCGTTGGGTTAAACTACTGAATCAAAAGAATATTTTTTAGAAAATTGAATAGAAATACAGTAAATATTTTCCATTGAATTTTAAGAAAATGTACATCTGTGAATCTACGTTTAATATTTTACGAAGAATTGAAAAAATATCACTTTGATTTTTACAGACGCGTTTGTACTTCTAAGAGTAATAACATCACCTAAAGAAGCACTAGCGTCTCTGTAGCGTTCTTTCTAGTTAAACATTGAATGCTGATATAACATTGAATGGTGCGACAAATTTCACAACCTAAATGCATTAGCGTTATATTGAATTGAAATAAGAGTGTTATCACGATCGCAAGAACGCAAGATTTAAATTCTAAATAAAACACAGATATTTAAAAAAAATCCGGAAATTTTATTATATCGTAAAGTAGACAGAATGAGGTTATGTATGGAACAACACATCGGGCAGATGGCCGCCGTGGCTTTGCTGGCACACACGCGATCTTTTAATGAAATTTTCAATGATCGTTTTGCATAAATAATGCGGTATTTCATTAATGCAGCGTCAAATTTCCTCTTTTAAGACTTGAGTCGTCGTTGGCTTATTCGCGTGAACCATCGACTTAAAAAAAAAAAAAAAAGAAAACCCCCAAAGAAAAAAGTCTAATGGTGTTAAATCGCACGATCTAGGCGGCCAATTCTGGTCTCCAAAACGCGAAATAACACGACTGGGAAATGACTGATGCAGCAATTGAATTGTTTCTCTGGCTGTATGACATGTGGCGCCGTCTTGTTGAAACCACTTGCCCTCCACATTGATTTCTTCAATTCTAGGCACGAAAAAACTGGTTATCATTTCACGATACCGAACACCACTGACTGTTTGCGCTTGACATGCCTCATTTTCATAAAAAAAAGGTCCAATGATTCCTCCAGCCCAAAATCCACACCACACAGTGACACGTTGAGGATGCATTTGCTTCTCGTGAATCACTCGAGGATTTTCCTCACCCCAAATGCGACAATTCTGCCTATTGACGAAGCCATCAAGATGGAAATGGGCCTCGTCACTGAAGATGATTTTATCGGCAAAATCAGCATTTTCATGCTGTCTCTCCAATACCCAATTAATGAACTCCCTTCGCTGTCCATGGTCAGCTGGCTTCAGTTCCTGAGTCAATTGAACTTTGTATGCATGAAGATGCAAATCTTTCGTCAAAATTCGCTGCATAGTGAATTTGGAGACACCAATTTGCTGAGATCGGTATCGAATTGAGGTGGATGGAATTTGAGCGACATCATAACGTACAGCTGCGACATTTTCGGTCGATCGAGTTGGTCGTAGGCGCGTTGTTATCTTTACATCACTAACATCCCAGTTTTGGCAAATTTATCCATTCATCTCTTTACAGTTGACTCTTTTGGAGCATTATTGTGACCCCAAATTGATCGCAATTTGCGAACTGTGGCCACAAAACTTTCAACATTTCGTTCATTCGTGTAACGCTCCATTTTTACTAACCCCGTACCTTCTACTAGCAAACAATAACAAATGTCAAACAATGACACTTCGAATGACGCCAAAACTAAATCTTGCGTTTTTGTTAGGACACCCTTTACAAGGTGTAGTTATAAGAAATATATTATTTTCTTTTCAATAGGTAACTTTAGTAATAGTATAACTGCGATCGCGTTACACCAGATGGCGTTGGAAAGGCAGCATTTCGTACTCGAAAAACTACTACAGTTTTGTGATTATTTCACTCGGGAATTTCCAATTCTGAAGTGAATGATGACTGGTGATGAAAAGTGGATCAGTTACAACTACATCAAAATTATCATTGTCGAATTGCGATGAGCCAGCGGAAACAATGCTGAAGCCAAGACTGGCGGTCAGAAACGTTTTGCTGTGCTTAACGGGATTGGCCTGATACTAAGTTTGTTGGTGTCAAATTCGACTCAAGAAGAGCTTGTGAAAATCAGCTGTCCCTGTTTTTTCCCCCAATATAAACTAGGCATGGGTGTTTTTGGCACCATTCGAGGTTTGGCGCGTCTGAGCCGCAAAATATCTTTAAAATGGAGTTGACCAACTTTATCAGAAAGATCCTTAAATTGTAATTGACGGTTTATAGATTTAGTTTATTTATTAGTCGTTCGGGTCTTTTGACAGTTTTGAACCGTTTAGATCACTTGTAAACATTTCTTTTCTTTAAAGTCTGTTCACAAAATTTTATACAACTTCTTTACTTCGCTGAAATCATTTTTTGTCGTACAAAACCGAGCGTAGCTCAGACACTGATGACATTTAATATGAGAAATTTGGTCACAATGATACCAAATATATTTCTCGCATTCGATTAATATAGCATAAACTACTGTGTCCAAAAAGCAAGAGCAATTTTCAGTTTAAATTACACGATAATACGCCATCTCCCTCACGAGACGTGGGAGAGCTTCTCATATCCAGTGAACTTACACGCATTCTATTATTAGGGTCACTTAACAGCATCTACAGTTTAAGGGCATTCCATTCCAGTCAGTTTGAAAAGCATTTATTAGACCTGTCAACGAGGTGATCGGCGATCAAATAACGATGGCTGGGATCGAACTCACGATCGATTGCATGATATTCACGTATTCTAACCATCATGCAATAGCCGGTTGCGGTATTATTGAGATGTTATTGTAGACCACTCTAATATTGAGAATGAATGACCGAAAGTTAATACAGCGACGAACGGGGACAAAATTATGTTATTTTTGCAAAGACCATTGATCATTTGCGTCCTATAGTTTAACGACGATTCCGAACGTCACAGACTTGTCGATTACTCGACTACTCGAAGTGTTCGTCAGACACATTGGGGTGACCGCAGTTCAAATAATGATAGGTGGCTGTATGAGAGGTTGAACCTGCGATAATGCGAACGATAATCTCGTGTACTAATGTAAATATCGTCCTTAAATGTTAAAACTTCACAAAATATCTGTTGTGTACTGTAAAGTATCTCAAATCTGCTAAATTCCGATTTCCAAACTTCTGTCTCTCGATCCTGTTCTTGACATTAGCTAATCCCAACTTTGCTCTATGACGATTAATCCATATCTACCTATATATAAATTTTCTCACATGGATTACCATAATAATTCGAGTATCCTTCCACTTTCTCAACAATGTTAAGGAAACTATATAAGCTTTGTATTAAACATTGTAAGACAATAAATAAAACATTTTTTCAACATCCATGAAAATATAATCCATAATATATTCCATATGTTCCTAAGCTACGACTTGAATTTCCAAGCGAAATTGTTTTTGGCATAAGAGGGGCAGGTTTAGGTATAAGCAATTCAACCAGATCAAAATACCCCAATGAATTGAACTCATTTCATATGCGGTCGCTCCCAGCTCAAGTGAAACGGATTATTTCTTGGCAGCTGGGTGATAACTTTTTTCGCAGACATGTAAATGTGTATAATTTTGCACATAACATAGCAGAATGTTGTATTAAATATTTCCTTTACTCTTTTCTTTTGTTAAATTGCAGATAAATGCTTTAGCAAATCGTGCCGCTGGAAAAGGCTATGAAAATGAGGCGTTCTATGAAAACATAAAATTCCATTTTCTTGGCATTGAAAATATTCACACACAACGGACCAGTTTGCAGAAATTGATTGAGGCCTGTGAACAGAAAACACCCACAATGAGTGGATTCTTGAATGCGCTGGAATCATCGGGTTGGCTGAAGCACATACGTTCGATATTGGATACATCCAGGTATTAATAATGATTGAATTGCAGTTAAAGTAGAAACCAACAGGCTAATTAATTTATGTGGTTTATAGGTATATTATATTAAATTTTATCATTAAATGGCTAACCTCACGCCTTGCTAATGTCTCCAATTATTTATTATATTTAGGTTCTTTTAAGAAGAAATCTTGATTGCCTGTGAAAAATTGAGAAGTTTTTAAATATGATAGTAAGATATACTTATATATAGTTAGAGGCTCTATGATCATTATCGTGTTGAGATACCAGATTTTTGCAGTAACTCGATTTTCTAGTTATTCGAAAAATTCGTTTTTTTCAAAAATCCAACTTTTGGGTAATCGGTTATCAAAAACAAACAGGGTTTTTCGAATCTTGCTATGAAGTAAAGTTAGAAGGAAAAACGCACGTCTTTTTTTAAGAAAATGCGATTTGCCCGCGTTTCCGTACAATGTACGGAAATCACATTTATTGACATAGCCTGCCTTTCAATCCTCGCACAGTAACCAAACCCATTTAGAAATTATCCCAGGCAGCTAAGGAACAACACGATGTAGGTGCACCGCAGTCAGATGGTTGAGATGGTTTGAGCCTATATATAAATTTAAATGTGTGGATGTAGCAGAAATGCATCCGATGATGTTTGTATTGGTTATTGACAGGATGTTATAGACAATTTCCGTAATATCAGAATATAACACCGCAGATCGTAGAAAATGGCATAGAAATATATTGGGTTGTTTGGAAAGTTATTTCGTTTTTCTTCTCTCTGTGAGAACATGGGGAACCCATACATCGAGCTTTGAGGATAATCCCAGGCCTTTCAAGTGGTCATAAACTGTTGAATTTGATAAATGTAACCTCAATCCGATCTCACGTGTTGTTATTCGCCGGTTTGCATCAACCAATGCCTTTATCGCGTCTTTATCAGCTTCAACCGGCGTTACGGAACGTGGAGCATCTTCGACGTCAAAATTGCCGGATCGAAATTTAGCGAACCAGTTCTGGAACTGGTGTACTGTCTACACACCTTCTCTATACACATCGGTCAATTTCTTTCTGGTTAGAATAGCACTTTTACACTTTCTTTAGTAAAACAGTAAGATATGTGGAAAATGCTACTTATCGCTCTCCGTATTTAAAAGGACACTAACCAAAAGCTACTGCATGGAATTAATTGGAATTTTTAACACACAAGCCTTGCTATATGAGCTCTCAAAGCATATACAAATTATACGGCTTAAGTGTGAGGTTGGGTGCAAAAAATACAATTAAATCCTCTGTTGGAAAAAAAACGACATTACTTTCCGAACAACCTAATAGTTAGCTACATACATTTCGCACCGGACACAAGATCGGACTTGCAATAAACCCGCCTTTAATGTGTTCTGTAAGTTCAAATAAATTTCATTAAGAAAGAGAATAAGAATACGCCTAACATCAAAATTCCCACAACTGTTATTCTCTGTACATCGTAGTTATGATCATCGATTTAAAATCATCAAAGTTGTTGTATTCAATTTCTGACGTTAAAGTTGAACGTTGATTTTAAAAAAGCGTTTGCAAATTTTTGACTTCGATTTTGAACACCATATACCACGCTGTGCTATACATTTTTTAGGTGTTTCCCTCAAGAGTCATGTTGAATATCCGGATCACCATCTTTACTATGAAACAGATTTAGGTTTTCCCAATATAATGCGAGTTATATCAGGTTCTTCTGTATTCTTAAGATAATTTACAATGCGGGCTTGCAGAGCTTAAAATTGGTTCCTTCTGTATCTACAACATTTTGATTATTTAAATCGTGTGTTCCATCACAAATATGCAGGGTTATCCATTTTATAATTTCAAAAGTAAAGTTAAATACAGCCCACATTAAGCTATGATTTCGATTATACTTTTATTTCATTATAATGCTTGGCCCTCATTATTATGTATGAAATACAATGTCTTTTAAATGACCGCTTCCGGATTGGTTGCAGCAGTGGATCCTCCAGCATCAGCTTCAAAAAAATATTACTCAATGACACTTCCATTTTTTCTGAACGCAATGTCTTTTCCACAATCATTTCTGGGTTCTCTGAGCCCCATATACGACAATTTTGCTTGTTGATGTAATCACCGAGTGCGAAATGAGCTTCACCACTGAAGAAAATTTTGTTCGATTGGAAGCCCACGTTTGAATCATCACTTTTGTGGAATCATCAGTATTTTTACGCGTTCTTCAGTTGTTAAACGATCCGTATTTGTAAATAGCAAAACATTCACTAAATAAATAGCACTTCAGATGACAGGTATTTAACAGATGACAGTCTTGCCAGACCGTCAGTTTTGAAACCACTAAATGGATAACCTTGCGCTGGTCTTCAAGGTCGTCTGACCTGACCTTACTGCATCTGACTTCTTCTTTTTCCAGGTTTATTGCAAATAGTAAGTTTATAAAACAAAACCAACAGATTTGAATGATTTAAAGCAATGCGTTCGAATGATAATTGAGACAATTTCCGCTGCATACTCTCAGGCTGTAATGATTAACTATGTCCCACATGTGCCATTGAGCATTTAGATCACTTAATTTGAACTATTTTTAAAAACCACTACAAAGTCTACAAAAAAATTATTATTTTTATTATCAAACGAGTAAGGAAAAAAATGGAAAGTTTGTCGAATTATATGAGATTTATCCCTGTAACTGGCGAATAATATTATGTAAATATAGTCAATATTCATTTGAAAGTGAAAGCGATATACTAAGCTTGAGCATCCTATTTATGTAGAAGTTGTATCATAACTTTGGCTGGCATGCTCAATATTCAATGCGGTTGATTTGCGATTCAGCTAAAAGATATGCATAAAAAAATAGTCAAAATCCAATAAAAACTGTGCCTGTTCATAAAGTTTCTATATCAAAACATGAACCGATATGATCTATTTTAAATAGGGTAAAAGAAAAAATATTATGACTTTGAGGAGCGGAAAAGTGAAGCTGGTAGACTGTGGGCACTATGTCAAAACAATGTTTAATATGACCCATTTCCCTTATCCAATGACTTATTAATGATTCAACTAAACTATACTCATATTTACTATGTAATCAAATGCGATCTTTTTTTTTAAAGTAATGCAATTTGTATAAGGAAAATTTTGTTAAAAGCAATTAGCAACGTATTATTAGTATTCTGCATATTTATTATCATTTATTATTAATAATATTATTTAACTAATAATAAATACAATTTGTACACAAATATGTAGACAATAAATCAAGTGGATACCGTCAAAACACTTCCAAAATTGATACAAAGTCGGCCAGTATAAATTTGGGTTAACGAAACTGGGTCAAGGAAACAGACTGCAAGGTCTGACGAGAATCCGGTTTCCGGTGCATTAGTTGCATCTTAATGGTCCCACGGAGGTTCAGACAGGCCAAGAACGCCTGCGTCTAAAACAACATAGCTGCCGTTCAACTTCATCGAGCGGAATGGGTTTCGAGTTTTACTTCGTCTTCCACCTGTGATGATATTCCATCCTTGCAGTGTCTATCGGCCGTTTCAGCTGCCTAGCATCCTTTCACCCGCATGTATATAAAAATTTCCATCCACTCTCAATCGTTACAGGGTTATCAATCCCATGAAGTATGGTGTTGTAAATCACATTTTGGTAGCAGCTTCGCTGCGCAGCATCCACAGGTGAATTTGAACGGTAGCATGGTAACCTGAAAGTCCCGGGACTTGATTTCCCATCTGATCGTTTAGTGTAAGACCACTGGTGCAAGTATCATGCGTGTATGCGTGAAACCGAGATCGTGCTCGAATGTGATGTAGAGTATGCTGAAACATAAGACAGTATTTAAATCGACAGTCGTAAATTGACTTGGCTATTCCACTAATGTACATTATTGTGTATTGTGAAGTAGTAGTAAATAGAAATACGAGGTGTGATCAAAAAATAACCGTTATTTTCAATTTTTTTCAAATTTTTTTATTTATTCTTCAATAACTTCTTGTCCCCTTCAAAGTAATCCTCGTCAGGTATAATATACTTGTGCCAGCGTTTCTTCTAATCCTCGAAACACTTCTAAAACGCGCTTTTTGGTATCGCCAACAGCGCCTGTTTCGATTTTTCTTTTATCTCCTCAATCGTAGCAAAACGCTTTCCTTTCACCGGTGTCTTCAGTTTTAGGAAGAGGAGAAACTCAGCGGGGGCCAAGGCATGCTTGCGGTTTTGTTTTTGGCTAAAAATTCACGCACAAGCATCGATGTGTGAGCTGGTGCGTTATCATGGTGCAAAATCAATGGTTAGTTTTTCCACAATTCTGACGAATTGCTTCGCGCAAATGGCGCATAACTTCAAGGTAGTATTCCTTATTGACCGTACAACCTTGGGGCAAGAATTCATGATACACCACGCCATTGCAATCGAAGAAAACAGTGAGCAAAACCTTCACATTTGATCGAACTTGACGTGCTCGGACGACCAGGACGAGCATCGTCATTGACATCTTCTCGGCCTTCCTTAAACCGTTTATGCCACAATTGAACTTGTGTTCTGCTTATAGTAGACTCGCCAAACGCCACAGTCTACATTTCAAATGTGCTTGCACATTTAATTTAATTTTTTACACAAAACTTAATATAGTTTCTTTGATCCATTTTTTCGGATAGTAAAAAATCGTAGAGCACACCAAAACACGACTAAATTTTTCATCTGTCAAAAACAAACTGACAATCCAAAATGGCTGATATTGTCAACATATATAACAGACATCTGTACCAACGTAACAGGAAAAAAAATTGGGAAAATCGATCATACTCGTACGTAACTCACGAAATTTAAAAAAAAAACCTTTTTTTTATCACACCTCGTATATTGTTTTTGTATCACTTTGAAGGCTTTATTTAACACAGTTAGAATGAGTATTCTCCGTTTCGTTCGATAACTTGTAGCCATTTTTTTAGGTAATTTCATTACGCCTCTCTCATAGAAACCCTCGTCCCTATTAGCGAAAAACTTAGACAGTTGATTTTCACAATCTTCTCTTGAGGCAAATTTTTAACTAGCACAACTATTCGCCATAGAGAGGAATGGGTGGTAATCACATCACGAAAAGTCTGAAAGATAATGGCGGTACATAGGAACCTCTCAACTAAGCTCATAGAGCTTCTGGCGTGTCACTATCGATATGTTTTGCCTGGCCTTTTCCTGATGTTGTGTTGCATTCCTATTCTATTGGCCAAATCTGGCCGCTTGTGGGCGATTGTTGCCTTTAGACCGTGCAGTTGTTGACACTATAAGTCCGAGTAGTTTAGCTGTAATAGAACAGCACAGCAAATACAGCAAAACCTTTCTGACCGTCAATCTTAGCTTAACCACTGTTTGCGGCGACCAATTTCCACTACCAGTCTCCATTCGCTTCAGAAATGGGTCGATTTTGTTGCGATTTGGCAGCGATTCGCAGATGGAAACTCGATCCGTGATGTTGTTTTTGTGTTAAATGGTGTGGCATCTATGCATCGAGCTTCTTTTTGTGTCCAGCCTTATTCAAGCGGTCACAAAAGGTTTTTTGTGCAATGTTTAGCTCTTTGGCAATCGAAAAAATGCTTATATGACGGTTGGACTTCATGATTTCTATTATTCTATCGACATTTTTGACAAACAGCCATCCAGAGCGTGGTGAATTTTTAACATCCAAATTACCAAAATGGAATCGATAAAACAAAAATTGCGAATTATTGCCTCTTACAGTATCAGAATCACAAACACTATTCACTTTTTCAGCCATCTTTATGGAAGTAAGACAGTAAGATATGATGGCGTATATTCTCTTGGACGCGCGCTCAAACAATACTGTGTCAAATAATCACAAAACTGTCTAAGTGGTATGTTTGCTCATTTGTGTTAGTTGGCGTTTGCAAAGCCATTTCCCGCCCCTCCTTTTAAATGGATTATTTATTAATCACATGTCAAATCTTCGTTGAAGTCCTGTCTTTATTTCCTTTGGTATTCGCCTTCAAGACTTGGGAATTTGAGGTCATATTAAGTTTAGAATAAAACCACACTTGCGAATTGAAAACGAAATCAGCCGGTCTTCAAATATTTTTTGTTGAGACTTTTTTTGTTCGAATAGCCCAATTTTTTCGCGATCCTTAAATCCTTAAAAAAAACCTTAAGGCAAACATAATCCTGTCGCACATATACTAGTAAGATTATTTAGGCCTTCTTTTAGAAAAATATTGAATTTTTTTATAAAAACTACTGCAAATGCTTCCAGACATACATACTATACCATCTATCTGCTTTTTACAAATTTCCACATTTTTTCAGTTTCATTTCAAATGTCGTCGACAAGGGCGTCTCCGTAGTGGTTCACTGTTCAGATGGCTGGGATCGTACCGCACAAGTTTGCTCTTTGGCTTCCCTTATGTTGGATCCATACTATCGTACAATAAAAGGCTTCCAGGTAAATTACATGGGACGTAAACAAAACTATCTATGTTGAGACAATTTTATCATCAATCATTTAGGCTCTCATTGAGAAGGACTGGTTGGCTTTTGGTCACAAATTCAGCGATCGCTGCGGCCACATACAAAATGATCCCCGTGAGGTGTCGCCAATTTTCACGCAGTTCTTAGACTGCACCTGGCAATTAATGTCACAGCGTAGCGATGCTTTTGAATTTAATGAACGCTTCCTCTTAATCCTCCACGATCATGTACACTCGTGTCAATATGGCACCTTTGTGGGAAACTGTGAAAAAGACCGCTTAGATTTGCAGCTGGCTAAGAGGACATTCTCGTTGTGGGGTTTCATGGCAAATCACTTGAATGAGTATATAAATCCTTTGTATAAACCAAATGTGGATGAGACCATAAAGGCCAATTTGGCACCACAATGCATTAAGTAAGTTAACAAATATCTAGAGAAAACATCGTCATAACATCGAGTATCTATTTGGCAATTAAGGTTTTGGCGTGGCATGTATAGCCGGTTTGAAAGTGGTGTGCATCCTCGAGAACCATTGGGAGATCTTTTGCTGGCCAGCAAAGATCATTCAAATTCCTTGGAAGACCACGTTCAACATCTAACAAAGGTATAGGAACTGTAGAATTATTTCTATATATTTTTGGCATTTTATATGTTCAATTGCTGTTTCTTTTTATAGCGTATTGCTAGCTTTAAGAATTACATCTCGAAATCTGCTAAGAAACTACAAGATGCTACTTCAACTAAATCAACAACCAAAGAATCATCTACCACAGATACTAATGATAATAAGTAAGAGGGCATTTCTTATTTTCGAAGTGATATTTGAAGCCAGTTTATTTATATCTTCTTTTTTTAATTTTTTTCAGATATAATTACGACAAGAAAATGAGTGAATTGTCGTCGGCCGATGATGATCACCCTTTGAAACTTTCCGAGGGTGGTATTAGCAGTGGAGGTGGCGGTGGTGGTGGTGGTAGCGGTGGCAGCGGCGGTGTTGGCATATCGTTTGCTAGTTTATCTGTAAGTTTTGTAATTTTTGCATTACTCCATGGTCCAAATTGAAATGAAATAATTGAGAGGGTACACAGTTGGGCAGCTGAATAGGCAATATATCATAGTCGGTTAAGATATAGTTTATGCCAACAATTATGAAAAACACGTTTTACAAACCGAGTTTAAGGTGCAGCCTAAGAATTATCAATAACAGCAGATAAAAATTAGCCAATGCCTAATGATCGGATTATAATTTTTCAACATATGATTCCTTTATTTGGGGAAAAAATCAGAACTAAATGAAATTAATCAACAAAAAAACATACAAAATGCTTTCCTGTGTTTTACTTCCGACTACGATAAAAACACAATTCTAAGCCGACAGAAGCTATCATTCCGAGAAACCCCATATTGACGGCCACAGAAATAGCTAATACGTTAGTTGTTTGCATTAGCTCCGTATAAATTTAATTGGCTGTGATAACATTTTTTGATTTTTGGATAACAATCAGCGTAGAATGCCGAAAGGTCTCTACAGCTCAGCTAAAAAATTAGTTAACACATAGCAAATATAAAACTAACTTATTTGTACATTAAAAAGTACCGGAAATTGGTCGATAAAACACAAAATCGTAATTATTTTTCAAATGTATTGTATCGCTTTCCGAAATAACTGACCAATGACAACGAATAATTCAATCCATACAACTTTTTCAAACACATTTTCTGAAAAAGTCTTCACTTCGAAATCTTTTTCATGTTTCTATCAGCTGAAAAAGGTATTTTGGAGTTGGTAACTTGAAATTTGGAAAGAGAAAACAAGACAGCCAGAACTTTATCAGGGAAGGGGCCACACGGAGGATTCTCGATAACATTTGTTGAGTTTTTGACAGAAAATTTATTCACAGTGATAGTGTTTGGGATCGTGCGTTATTGCGATGCAAAATGTATGAGCATTCTTTCAACAAATCTGGCCTTTTTCGACGAATTTCTTTATTTGATCTTCTGGCAAGAATTCCGAATTCACAACACCAGGATAATGAAAGGTAATAGTCAACATTACCATAGATTTTGATCGGCTTTGACATGATTTTTTCGGTTTCTGGTCGGTTAGAAGGCGCCATTCTGAAGCTTGTTGACTGATTTCCATGATAAACTTGCAAAATAATATCTTGGACCTGTACGTGCTTACGTTTTTGAGAAAAATTTAGCTCTTTCGGAATAAAAATAAAAATTGAGCGGTTATCTCTCTCAAATTAAAATAACGAGTTTCAGCCACCATTTCCTTCACTTTATCGATGTTAACTTTAATTTAATTTAGTTTATATATGCATTAAATTAAAATATTACAATATATCTTCTCATAATTCAATAACAAATACATTATACAATTTTACAATACTAGTGTTATAAGCATGTTGTGAATCTTAATAGCAGAAAAATATGATTTACAATATGACAGTCTACTTCACTTATTAGAACTTTATTATATGTATTAGAATTTTAGTTAAAGCCTTAGATCAATTCTCCGTAAGCCTTCCATTTACAATATAAAATTTGACAGAATTCTCTGTCCGATATTTTTATCCATTGTAAAAATCGCAACACTCTGTTACGAATACTCAAACTCCGCGTCAATATATAGAACAGTTGTGCCAACGAACTATGTAAAAACTTAAAAACTTACTATATAAATGAAATCGCAATTCAAATGGGGTAGCAAAGGCGGGCCGAATCGCTAAGATAAACCAAGATTGTATTGGATCATTTTTATGATAGGTATGTGAAACGTGGGCCGATATCGACTATTTCGAATGTGGTGTACGATGCAACACCCAGAGAATCATATGTTCTAAATATAATAGAATTTCAATAAAAATTGTGGCTTGTAGTAGCGATAAAACCAAGTCTGACATGCCAGTTTGCAGGGGGGCTATATCAAAAGATAGGCCAACAAAAGTCCATTTGCACTGTAACTTTTGGAAGTGTTAAACCTTTCTTGGATTTTTAATTTGCATAGGAGCTGTACCAACCCATTCGCCAATATGCCACATGCCAACATTTTACCTAACTCAAAAAAATCTGCACTTAATATGATCAAGAGTCCAATGAAAGATATGGTTTCCTAAGCGCTAATACCACGTAAGGAAGATCAATATGTTTGCGGACTATATGATTGCTTAGATGGACAGATATGGCCAATTTTAAACAGAATTTGTGTCTGACGCCAACCAAAATATATATGCAAGTTTACTGGAGCAAATGCCTCAGGAAACGTTTGGATAGGTGATCCAATCTTATGTGAGGTATATCAAAACGTGGACTGATATCGTTTTTTAATTGGGCTGATCTTTGGTTCAATCAAATTATATATGCCAACTTTTTTCAAATCTGTTCAAAATTCTGACGTGTGGCGTATTTCATGTTCAGCAAGTTATATATGTTGAATATCCATTCGTGTCACTGTCACAACTCTGGAAATTTGATTGATCTGTTGAATTTTAAGAGAAATTTCCGAATTTCAATTGTAAATGATATGGTTTCGGTTTTTTAACTATTTTACATTATATTTCATAATAAATAAATAATAAATGTGTTTTCTATATTCTTAGCTTTCCGATGAAGTTGATCCCAGTACCTTAAACGATGAAATTAACTCCGTGGCCGTGGACTGGAAATCGATGCGTAATGTTACTACTTGCTCTTGCTCAACACCCTTTGATCAATTTAGTAAGAAAGTAAGTTACTCGATTAAATAATACTATTAAGATTATAATTTAAGCTCCACTAAAATGGCGGATTTCCGATTATTTTATGCGCATCGTAAATTTTCGACTTAAAAATAAGACGTTTTCAAAATGTTCACACCAATATGAATATAGCCAACTTGCAAATTGGGATTGTATAAGGGCGGTTGCTATGGTTAACATACAAAATGAGTTCTATTTGGTTGAGTGGTAGAACAAAACCCATGGTCTTCTAAAAATGTCAATTACCTCAAAATCCAAATTTCGGTTATCTGTTTTAGCTTAAACTATCAAAATAATACCAACTCGTCTTAATTTAACAGAAGGGACATCTTCTGTGTTATAGTTACATGTTATATTATATATATATTTTGCGTTAAGTATAAATTACCATCAATAATCCGCCTCTGATTTGAAAAAAGAGTTTTTTTTTAGTTTGACCTAAAGTTTGCAGATACTATTCTCTGCTATACTATTTCTGGCTTAAAACGACAATTTATAGGTAGACTAGGAAAAGAAGAGGGACGAACTTTCCTCGAAATATTCATTTGTGTTATTGAATTTAACAATTCCAAATATTCTCGTAACAGCTTTGGATTTCTCAATTCTAATAGAAACTCTCAATTCGTTTTCAAGGTTCTTTTAGGGTTAGTGATTTTTTATTCAATATAAACATGATTTGTGATATAAAATTGATCACTACCCCAACTTAAATTTTGTATATGCCATTAGTGCAGAAAGTCATTTCCTTCTACCTCCAATATTTCATTATAACGAATTTACTATTGATTTGCAAATGCACTAAAAAAATTCTGATCGTTCCCGATTACTAGAAACAGAATCTAATGTTTTACTTTTTCTTATATGGAACAATTAAGAGCAGTTAGCGCTTTTCGGAAACAAATTATAGGAAATGCATTGGATTTGTACTCCAGGACTTGAATCCAGTTTCCTACCATTGTGAATATGTACTATTTAGGGACTTTGTATATAGAAGGCATTCTTCCAGAAGTTACATAAAATTCGACGTAATTGTAAACTAATTTGATCCACGGCATTCAAAACGATTTCCTTTATCTCTTTTGGCTTACGAAAAATCATGGTAGCGTTCCTACCAAAACTTTATGGGCAAGAAGGATTACTAAAGCGCGCTGGTCGGCTTACATGAAATCAATTCTTATATTTTGGATCAATCGCAATTGTAACGATTGGTATTTGATCATTTTCGTAATATTTTGTGTCATAAACTATAGATTTCCTTGAAAAGAACATATTTTTTAATAACTCTAGTCCAATTCGTCAACAATTGAATCAAACTTGTGGAATAACTGAACAACAAGAACTGAACCTAGTGAATGACATTTTATTGTCTTTCAAAGAATTGTGCCATTTATTCAATCATTAAAAAGTTATATATGATAATACTGCATATATACCGGAAAACGTCATTCCTGTTCTTCAATTTTTAAGGTGCTTCACCAGCTGTCACGTACACAGCTTGAAAAATGGCAAGAAAAAAAACACGAATTTCGACTCATCGACAGATATATGTACGTCTCAAAAACGACCCCTTTTCATATATCTGTGGCTTGGTGCTAAAAGGGCCAATGTCAAAATATTCAGTTTTGAGATAATTGAACTTGAATGTTTTAACAAAAACTATTTTAACTACAGCAGACAAATCTTCAAAGTTTTGCTTATCAACCTGGCCTTAGATATAGAATATATTTGAATAGAATACGATCGTAAAATTGATTATCTAAAAAGTTGCGAAATTTAGAAGATAAAGATGACATTGGCCCTTTTAGCATAAAGTAATGTTTTAATTTTATGTTTTTATTGTGACATTGGCCGTCACAATAAGAACAATACCAAATAGAAAACCATTGTATTTTACTTTTTTATTATGTTGTTGCAAAGTTTATTGCAATCAAAGGATATAAAAACAAGAAATAGTAGTAAAGTAATGCAATAATAGCATATTATTGCGTTAATTCACATTCCTCTTCCATACCTTCATCTGCCAGGTAATCCACAATGTTGTCATTTGCAGTTATTTGTTCCATGAAATGATTGTAGTATGTGCAATTCGTATTGGTAATGTATGGCAAAAGTACCTTTAAGTCATTCAATTTTTCTGTACTTAAAGGAACAGGTTGCTTGTTGAGTGGTTGAAGCTTGGGAAGATTACCGTGTCGTGTTTTCTTGTGATTTCTGGATATGTCAAGAGATTTAAACTCGCCCTCAAAGGAATGTTTATACCTATACAAGATACTTGGAGAGTTTGTTGAATACTGCATCCATATAATTCGTAACCACTGAACTTGTTCATTTATAGTGTTATTTTTCCGATGTACATAATGAGTAGTTAAACATTATTTAAAATTTAAAAATTCTGTTTGGTCCAATTCTATTACTTTCATAGGGGGGTTCTTGGTACCAAACGTATTAAATTTGCCCAATCTCGAGGCAACTCTATATCAGCTGTAGTATGTTTTTTGGTTTTTTCTATTGCCGCATGAATGCTATCCGCTTCCACATTTGTATGCCCCGCCTCAAGAAATTTGTGGTTAACTGTAAACTGTTTACCCTCAGCTTTCAATTCACTTACAGTTATCAGTAACATTGTTGAAAAATAAAGATTTCGGTTTTGTCCTCCGCAGGAGTCGCTGTACATAGTAACTGTATGTATATTACCATTTTTGGAAAGATTGTGTAAGTAATGGTAGATACATGAAGCGATTTCCTGTCCACCGCGGCCAGCCACTGTTTCATTCCATACGTAGCATATAGAAGATGATTTTCTTCCCATCGTTTGGTAGATGGTAAGGTTAAATGCCCACAGTTGACGTTTATAAAAACTTAATCCACTTCTAAGGTAAGGAATTGGCAAGCATTTCTGCAAGTCGAATGAAATAGTAACATTACCTGGATTACTCTGACATTCCTCCTTATCTTTTGTTTTTGATTCGTAGGCCGACTCAGCTAAATGTAAGTGCTTGTTTTTTTCTTCTTCGATTGATGTTCGTTCTACCTCGTTTTGGCAACATATTAACTGCATTGCAAACTTATCGCATTTTGCACATGTATCATTTTTAGGCTTGTGAAACGATAAGCTAAACTCCTCAACAAATATTTGTCTGTATAGGGAAACTTTTCTCGGTTCAATATTTTTGCCTTTGCAATAATTTACGTACAGTCGGTACATTTCAGAAATCGACAGATCTGATGACATATACTTCTTCTAAGTGTGGGTGCGCGAGTAGTGACTCTGATAAGCTAGAAAGAGGTTTATGTGTTCTCTTATCAGGACTTTATCTATTTCCGGAACTCTATGATGATTTTGATGTTTCCCTCGATTATCTTCAGAACATATTTTGCTATCGCTAAATCGTTTCTTTTCTACAATTACTCTAGCTTTTTTCAATGTTATATCAAATGTATTTAAAAACATGGTTTGACAGACTTGAAATTTCCCACCGTTGGTTGTTGTGAGAAAATACTTTCTACTAAAGTTTCGTCTACTATTGTTCTGGTCACTTTGCCTCAATCGTTGGGCATGTTTTTCATGTTCCTGTATGGAATTTGCCACAAACTGATTTTGTCCAGAGCTCGACAACTTATAAAAACTTGTAAAAACAAGTTGGCGCTCCTCAGGGGTTATTTTTTCATAACACTTTTGTTTGCATGCGCACGCAGCTTTCACTTGTTTGGCTGGTATTATTTTATTTCCAGACACTGCCGTATATTTCGGGTCCAATTAGAAGAATAAAATTTTTTTTATTTAATAATATTTTAAAAAATTTATGAATAAAAATTTATAATTTTAGTGATTGCTAAAAGGGCCAAAGTAGACATTGGCCCTTTTAGCATTAAGTTTTATAGATGAGTTCATAATGACATTGGCCAGATTTACGCTTATTTAACCCCTTCTGGGTAAAATTTAAGATTGACTGTTTTATAATTATGAAAGAGAGCAAAAAAAGAAATCTAATGCAATGATTAACTCAAAACAGCAAAATATTGACATTGGCTCTTTCAGCACCAAGCCACAGATATTATATGTCGACTTTACCAGATTTTCCAGTGGAAATTCGTATTTTTAACTTCAAAGTGGCACTTAAAAAAGTGGTCCTTTGCAGAACCTATACAATTATTAAAAAAGCGCCGAAATGCTAATTATTCCAAAGCTGGATACAATAATTGTATGTTTATACATTATACCTATATACCGTTTCAAATCTTTTTTCCAATGAAAATGGAAATTTTGCATTACTATTTAATCAATATATAAATATATATGCGTTAGAATAGTTCGTCCTATCTATACAATATTACCGTTTTTAGTTAGTGAATAAATAGTAGTTTAATAGAGTTATGAGATATTTGTATTCACTGAGGCGTCGTGTTCATATAACACCGTATGTTAAGTATTTCTTGGGCTGTAGTTTTAAAAATTATATCGATTTGAGGTCTTTTTTGTTATTTTATAAAGTTGTTCGACTATGTAGTCCTTAATTTTTTTTAAT
Source organism: Philornis downsi (assembly GCA_019455685.1). NCBI lineage: Eukaryota > Metazoa > Arthropoda > Insecta > Diptera > Muscidae > Philornis > Philornis downsi. The sequence continues at coordinate 364,404 of JAHXMU010000244.1, forward strand.
TCATTTAATTTTTCACATTCCACTCGCAATAAGCAGCTTCTTATACTTAAAATAACCACACTCATAGGTCGTGCTTTTGTAGTAAGAGTAGCTCGAATTTACAATTTACTACCAAGCCATTTAAAAGGTTTTAAATTATGTCCTGATTCTTACAAAAGGCGCATTCTACAACACTTTCAGACTTTACTGTAAAATTGTGTTTCCAATTAAGTTGTGAGCAGCCTTTATCACATACCGATTATCTTATATTTCCACATTATAAACCGATTAACTTCTAACTTCTGAGTTAGTCTTTTTTCGTTCTCTTTTTGTCTTTCATAATCATGCCTTCTTTAAAATCATATTTTTATAAATTTTATGTTTAATTTTTATTACGTGTTTTTTATAATATTATAATATTGAGCAGCTTAAATCTAGTAGATGAATTGTTGCATGTTGTAATTTACTTGTAATTGGCCGGAAGGCTCTAAACTACAAGCCAAAAAATTAATAAAATGTTTACAAAAACCCTAAAAACCCATATTTTCAGAATAGAGTTCAGTCCTCGTATGCACAGTTTTTTCTACTGGGCCGATTTTGCTGTATTTTGTGCTTAATCTGTCTAATTCAATGATTAATGCACAATACTTAAAACCACAGAACAGTGATAAATAGAACATGGAAGGACAGAAAAGGTGGATTTAAATATCAACATATGAACATGATATAATAAAAAAATTGAGCATCAGATTGTCGCCAACACCAATAGAATGAAAAAGCTTGCTGGGGGAATAGTATAAAAAATAAATATACGCAAACCTGTACGATATATCTATAAGGGAAAACCTGGAGTTGTTAAATCAAAAACTGTATCACGAATATTGCTCTATTGGTCAGGATAACTACATTATAGATCCATACGTTCTTATTTATTTTCAAACATATTACAAACATGACATATATCACAATTTATTCTGTTTTCTTTAATTTCTTTCCAGACCCATTGCTGGAAATGTGGTGAAATTTTCTGTGAACGCTGTATCGATAAGAACATTCCTCTGCCGGGTCAGGACAGTGGCAAACCGGTACCAGTGTGTCGCACATGTTTTCGTTTGGTACAAAAGATTAGCCCATAAGTTCGTGATGAAACACAAATTATTCAGTCGCACGGAATTCCTGTATCGCTTGTATACGAAGCGCAAATCAGCTGTGTTAAATATATGGGATAAATAACAAACAAATGTTAAGATGATGATGATAATTTCCAACTAACGCTGCGTATGTTTGAGTGTATAGCGAAACAAAATGTCTTTATCGAGGATCAGTCATAAGAGGAACAATAATAAATAATTAAGTGTGTAATTTGTATAGTATTGTACTATGTGCGCTATTACTGTATAGGAACAAATGCAAATGAAGTTATAAGAAAAACAAAACAACAAAAAGTGAATGCTACAAATGAAAAGAAAGAAAACACAACAAATTACTTTTAAGAAAAGATACAAACAAAAGTTATCACAAAACTATAATATCCGTATTTGCAATGCATTTTAAATTTAAAACAGAAATTACTACAATTCAAACGTGTTAGAAGTTATTTATTAGTAAACCCTCCATTTTGTCGCGAGAAATCTTGTTTCGAATTATTTAATTTATGTTTTTTTTTATATTTATAATTTTCATATTTATGTTTCCATATGTTAATATTAAATTCAAGTTTGTAAATTCTTAATTTAGGTAGTTTGATTAGTTCAAATCTCAAATTGTCTATAAGTTGTATAAATTTGTTAAGCACAAAGTTTGAAACAAAGTGTTTCTATTAGGTGGAATATGATGATGTTGTAAACTGTAAGGAATAAATATTTACAAATAGACGGTGACTTTCTAAGCACTACAATTTCTACAGGACTTTTTCTACTTTCCACTCCTTTTGTCAATTTTTGAAACTGTAGATTCAAAAACAAAAAACATATTTGCGCAAACGGATTTGATCCGCTAGAGGGCTTCGTTCACATTTATTTTCAGCAAGCGTATGTTAGAGCAACTTCAAGGCTCCAACTGAAATGAAAGTGCAATTCCTTTTACGAAAACTCTTTGCTTTATCAATGACGATTTGAGTTCCCTTCCGACAAGCCACGAAAAGTAACATTTTACTTACATTTTAGATGATCTCTAAAATATGATCGGGTATAGAGTCAAATGATTATAGCACTTTAGAATAAAACGCTAATTTATCAACGATTTTATTTTATTTAAGTTAAAAACTTTTAAAATCCTATATAGAGTTTTCGTTTCTACATATATTCTTCTCTGTTTTTTAAGAAATTGTTGGTCCCTAATTGTTATTTTTAGAAGTTGTTTCTCTTGTTAAGGCTGTGAAGGGGATGACGTGTTGAAAAATTAATATGACAGATTTAAGCTTATTTATGCATAATTTGGATACATTTTCATACTAAACACTTGTAAATTTTCTCAAATAAGGTTAAATCTGACTGCTCAACCTGTTAGTGTGTCATTCTTTTAAGGTGTACACTAAATCAAATGAATCATATAAGCGCTCCTATAAAGCTCAAAAAAACTTATTATGATGAAAAAAAATTCTAATTTTTCGGAAAATTTGGAATATAAGCCAGTATTATACAATAGTTAAATTGCAATTTTATGAAAAGATTTTTTTCATCTTTACCTGTATACGTGTAAAAGCATGTCTAGAATTTCCTCTCAATGTAAGCGGTGACGGACCAATTGCTTAACATAATTCCAAACACTAAAGGGAAATGGGGTTCCAGAAACCATAATTTGTCTTTAGGAAGCGATTGCAAAAAATGCAGATCAAAACATCTACAAATTATATTTGTTTCTACGAAAAAATTACACTTAAAGTGGAATCAAATCTAATTACAAATTACACCTTTCAGCGCAAACAATTTAACATAAGTCTTATAGCCTTTAAAGAATTCTTTTTCTTACCCGATTGACCGTTCAAAATGTGTTTTTATTTTAAATAATATGCCATATGATGTTTTTATGTGTTTTTACTTACATATGTAAAAAAAGACAGATTCCGGAGAAACGCACGATTATCTGCAGAGCAGCTGTAGAAAATGTCACAGTTTTTGCGTCAGATGCGTCGCTGTGCAATCTATCCTATGTCCTCTTGCCCCAAAAATATATTCATATCCATTTTCCACTACTTCCGATAACTAACATTCGCCAAAATTTGAGGAATATTCTGTATGAATATTGTAATTTATTGAACATTGTTTAATTTAATGTCCGGCAGATATACCATTTATGTGCCAGCTTTCGTCAAAATTGTGCAGTCGCTTGATGATCAACGAGAATAGAACAACATAAAAAAAACTTTTGAATGTACGATAAAAGTACTTTGAGAAGGTCCAGTAACAACGCGATGGAATATCTCTTCTCGTTAAAACACTAACGTCAGATTTGAGTTTATTGATAAAATTAGGTTTCCGCTAAAACTTTGAAAAAATAAAAGTGATCAAAAGCATGGCCAATTTCCCCCATCTAAATAAATGGACGTGTCAAAATCGTCTCCACCAAGATGTTAAAGAAAGATAAAGACATCTCCTCTCTCATCCATTGGACAAGGTGGCTAAGGAATGTTTCCACCAAGATTTCTATCAAAGATTTTGTTGTTCTATTTCAAGAAGATTGTGCAACTTGCCACATAACCTGGCTTGTTACGGCAGAATTGAAAAGAGCAGAAAAATAAGCAGAACTGGACACTGTACATACCTTTGATCTCCCAAAGATGTTAGAAGAAATTGTCTTTTCAGAACTACACCAAAAAATATTTCCTTTCAACTCTGCATTATTTCAATAAGAAGGTGTGATTATCAGACTTCTTGTGACAGAATTGAGACGAAAGTTTCCCAAGCTGATCTCAAAAAAACACATACTGTGCTGAAAGGAGGCACTGTGCGCATGATTTTTCCTACCTGACCGATTTTGTCCCACTTGTGACATCCGCTATTCTTAGTGCTGAAAACTGAATACTGACTCCTTGTTACACAAGTAGGGGTTCAAAACATGTGTTCTTTTTATAAATAATATATCTATGTTGCCCGTTTTCTCAATTCTCACTAAAGACGTCTACAATTAGGGTGGTTCCTCCGCACAATAAATTGCTCTTAATTAACGAATAAGTGGTAATTGAATAAATCCTTTTTTACGAATGAGATAAGTTTATTCTACTTAGCTGATTTTACCTAACATCGAACTTAACTAAGTTATGATTATAAGATATTCTTATGAGGCTTCCAACGCGCTTTCTAAAGACACTCGGACTGACGGAGAGACATCCCTGGACCGAAAAAGACTTACACCACAATCTAGACGATATTAAATAGCCTCAAATGCGTAATTCTACTTGCTACACTTCCTGTGCAGATGGGTTTAAAAAGCGTTTTTTATATTTTAAAAATATCTCCAATGAAGCAAAGATTTCTCAGCCGTCTATTCTCTAAATCGTAAGTTTCTATGTAAACAACGAATCGTCCATTGGCGCTTAATGGAACACTTTTTTCTATTTAGTTATTATGAATAAGTTATACTTCCTTTGTTCAACTTTTGTATGTCCTTTTATGAAATCCATAGAATAATGCTGTAAAGAAAAAATGCTATTTATAATATACATTTTCAAATCAAACTAGGCAGTGGAACCTCTTCAAAGGCAAAAGTGCAGCTTTAAAATGTACACAAAATTCTACAAAATCATGCACAAGCATTTCCAATCTCCCAACATTACATTTCCTCCCTAAAGTTACAGAATATACATTTTCAAACCAAACTAGACAATGAAATATCTTCAAATGTAAAAGTGCAGCTTTAAATTGTACACAAAATTGTAACAAAATTCTACAATACCATACATAAGCATTTCCTATCTCTCAATATTTCATTTCAACAATTGTGTTGCAAGAGTGTCCACTGTTATTTATACAGACATGTATGTATTTAATCAATATTGGAATATCCTACACGTATAATCAAATTCAATAATTACCTACATAGAGTGGGTAAACCAATAGCAAAATTAAAATCTGTTAGATTATAATTATTAACGTGAAAGTGTTAAAATTACAAAGCGGAAAGAAAAAAATTACATATACATACACATATATATAATATATATAAAAAATATGCTTTAGCAAAAATTATTCCAATCGCAGTTTTATTTCGATTGCCACGAGATGATAGTACCTAATCGAGGTAATAACCATACCAGACAAATTGTCGTTATTTAATGGATTTTGCCAATTCATAGTCCAGGCTATTTGACCAGAAGGAACATTCACCATGTTTTTCACGATAAAACAAACTGCACGAGACATTGTTTGCTTGTGGAAAAATTTAGTGGCGTTGCCAGTTTTTCTTGTATTAGTTTTACAACACTGAGATGGGAGCAACTTATGTTTTTACTTCATATGTAATATGTTCGATAATATGTTTGTGAAGTTGTAAAATTCTATCTTTTTACATTACAATATCATTTCACAAGTTTACAAGTGTGTTATCGAAATTATTATGAAGTATGTATAAACAAAAGTTATTTCGATTTCAGTATAGGAAAGTTCATGAAAAACATTGTGCTGTCCGGTTAAAAAATTTACGTTGAAATTTCACAAGCATTTCTTATATATCACGCAAAGTCAGTATATTACTAGCCCCTATGTTGCTGTCCAAAATTGCATTTTTAGCATAAGTTATTCGGTTATCGACTTTTTGAAAAGGATACAAAAATATGCTAAGAACAATTTCTGTAAGACAAACTACAATTTAAAACTAACTTCTAGTAATAAGCTTTTTTTCATAGAAATACAGTCATAGTCAAAAGTATTTACACAAACCTAAATATTTTGAGTTTATCCTAAAACGGCTTCGTTTATAGATTTGAAAAGTGTTGTTGTTTTTCGAGTGTGTGGAATGTGCGAAGATAACAACAAAAATGCGTTTGTGTAATTTTGTGCCAAAATTATTTACACACATTTTTTTGCGTCAAAAGTAGTCCCTCAATATACAAATTATTAGTTATGATTCTGTTTTTAACATAAAATTATTAAAATGGCTAAAATAAAGGAACTACGTATTGAAATACGAGTAGAAATTGTTACCAAATTTAAGAATGACGCTTCAGCTTCTAAACTTGCAAATTCTTGTTGAATTTCATGGAAAACCGTTTACAATTTACTTACATATATAAAAAAATGACTCATGAAAAAAAATAACCAATAGAAAGAAGACTCTACGGAAGCTAATTGCAAACCTTAAAGAGAGCAGAAAATTAATACGAGGTATAAAAGAGAATCTGTTGTTAAATCCTGTTGTTATTGCAGCAAACACGGAAGAATTAACTGGAAAAGAAATAGGTGAAGCGTCGGTGTGACGGAGATTAAAAATTATGAAAATTAAAACATATGTCGTCCGTCAGGTGATTGACATAAGTCCAGCCTTGCATTCGCTAAGGAATATGTAAAAAAAAACCCACTGATTTTTGGAATAACGTTTTCTGGACAGATGAGTCACTATTTCAGTTCCATGGTTCATTTAGAGGAAAAATTCATGCATGCATCACAAAAGCTATACAGAAAGGCAGCACTGCCACTGAATCGATTCGGGGCCGATTCAATTTTGTTTTGAGGATGCGTGCCATTTTAGGGGAATAGAGAGTTAGTCGTGCTCATTGGGAGCACCCTAAACTGATCCGGTTTCGTCTATCAACAATCTTTTACCTAATACCGATAGGATTTAACAAACTTGACAATGTTTCATGTCACAAGGAATGGTTGCCTACAAGCTTTTAGGCCACGTTAATTAGACTATTTTACCTAGGCCACCTCAAACCCGGATCTCAACATCATTGAAATTGTTTGGGCTTTTATTGAAACAATCATAGACCGTTAATAGAGATCGCAACCGGCATAATACAATTAAAGAATTGAAACAAATATGGGCAATCCTAACTATTCAGTTTCTTATCAATTTAATTAAATCACTTTCTGTCTGATTCCAAGCAGTTATCGATGCTAAAGGTAGTGAAACTTGTATGAGTAATAAACTAATTTTTAATACTGTGTAAATACTTTTGACGCAAATAAGATGGAAGTAAATATTTTTAACGCCAAATGACAAAAATTTAATTGTTTTTTTTTAATGTGAAATATGCCGTTAGTTTCTTTGATTTCTCTTTTGTTAGCTTAGCAAACTTCACACATTCCAATAACAACAAAACTTTCCAAAATAATTCTATAACAACAACAAAAGAAGCCATTTTAGGGAAAACCCCCAAAAAGTGTAGCCTTGCTTTCGACTGTGGCTGTATTTACCTTAGTTTGAGTGACGTTGAGTGACGTTTCGCAAGTACAAAATGTTTTACAAATATTCACAAAAATGTAGTTCTTCATTTAACAATCAATTACTTAATAACCACAGCATTCGTAAAAAGAACGGTATGAGCCGTTTATTTCGTTTTAAGCACCTTGGGGTGCGTTCCCTTGTTGGGAAATCATTAGTAGTTTGTGTATTACCGTAACATAACGGGTCGTTTTTTCATGACTTCTTAGAAGTCACATTAGAATCTACATAACCTATAAGGTTATTTAATTACATATGTGTAAAATTTTAAGTTTTTTTTTTTATTTTATAAATGTATAAATTTATTTATATTTTATAATAATTGCCGATGGCGGTTTCTTGGCCACAAAATTTTCATCTTTGAAAATAATTCAACTGCTCCCTCTTCTGGGTAAAAAAAAACTGTTTCAACATATTTAAATAACGGTCCTCATTAATAGTTTGCAGTTGAAAGTATCACGGTTCGTGCTCCACCCTGTGTATACATGGGAAAAAACCCGTACAAAATAATATAACTTTTAAGCAACCTTCCAACTTTCTAAAAAATACACATTTCCACTGATAACAAAATATTAAATCGACATATAATTTACCATCTGAGTTAGATTCTTATTTGACACGTATTTGACTTATTCGGTAGAACTGCAGAATGCAGATGGGCAAAGGCGACCATGAATTAATTTGTTAATCTGCGTCCCAAGCTACGAGCAGACATATTGAACATTTTTGCCTTCGCCATTCGAACCATTTCTGGTGATTTTGCTTTTGGATGCCAACCTCCAAGGAGGTTAATTTACCGTATAATAATCCAATACACAAACATTTCAAATGTTAATTATCACGATTTATTGACAATGGCTGGTCGCTATTTTTCAGTCAAATACAAAGCTGCAGCACTGTTGCTTTTTAATTCCATTTCGATAACGTTTTTTTAACTACGACGTAAAGCGATATGCTTTCGTAGGCTTGTAAAACACACAATAGACTAACGCTTGCCAAAAAATGAGTGCGCCATCATTAGCCTTTTGGTTACCACAGCAATATGAAGTTAATAACGTTTGATCGCCTACCCCTGTACATTAGCTGACAATATTTCAAATTTAAAACCATTAAATAGAACAAACGAGGTGCCCTTACTTTTTAATAAGGACGCCTGAGATATATTCCTCTATATTTTATCAATAATTGGACAAAAAGCGATTTTGGAACGATCTATTCGGTCTTGCTTCTTTTTGTCTCCAATTATCGTCTTCCGTAACAAAACGTTTCATAACGTCCTGGTAGTTAGAAATTATATCTTCATAGGCGTTAAGCGACGGTGTTTTCGAAAAAAATTTGTTGGCACCACCCGAGATTTGATTTACCTAAAGTCCATAACATCTTTTGAAATAGAGTTGTTTAATGTGTTTGAAATGCCAAATCATCAGCTATGTTTCTAATTGTTAATCGGTAGATTATCAGCATCAAATCTTGAATTTGTCGGACGTGGCTTTTGTCGATGGGGGTTGATGGTGGTCCTTGTAAACGTTTCCTTCTGAAGTTCTTCTTCTGCTCTCATCTCTCCTTCTGCTACATTCTAACCATTTCTGCAGCAGAAATTCAATTTCGTAAACAAAAAGAAAGGATTTTACTGAGCCACTTTATGTCAAGTGAGGCCTCAGGGTGATCGGCAGACTATCGCATAATCTCTTCAACATACTTATGGAGATGATGGCAGTCTTCGAGAGAAAAATGCAAAGAATGTTGGCGTTGCGTTTGTTAATGTTAAATCTTGGCGAGAGACGGAACAGGTCAAAAATGTAGAAAACGAAAGCGTTCGGAATTCTTTCTTATACGGCGATTCGATTTAGCCGACATTAAAGTACTCACAAATTTATAAATATAGTCGGACGGATTTTAAATATGTTTTAAATATATATTTCCATGTCGTTATATTTCTGTTTGACTTTAGACACTTCTTTCGGTTACCAGCCTAACTTTTGCGCCTTCCCAGATATCACAGTTTTGTATACTGAGGCTATTTATTGTGTTAAGATTTTCAGTCGTAATTCTCCAAAATTTCGGTAGAAGTAATATGCAACCAATTTTCCTTTCCTGGATTCACACCTCTAATACAAATTTTAGATATTAATCGTTTCGAGTTCGCGACCAGGAACTTAGCAACTTCAGTTAGCCATGCTTAATCTACTTCATCAGCATCTACTACCATTCTATAACAAAATATCTTAGAATATAAGTATAAACAAATAAATTCGTGAGAATGTTTTATACTTTTTATTTTGTAAAGAAAAGTAACAAAAAAATTAGCGAGATGCATTTAAATACAACATGTGACTACAAACACACATATTTTAGAACCAGCAAAAATCATGTCCGACCTTATTGTCCCTTCTTACTACTATCTAACTAGCATAAACTAACCAATCAGGTTTCATGCGCAATATAACTGGAACACTCGTGCACGGCAAGACGGATACTTCGGTCACTACGGCTGTCACCAACTCTGGCGGCGTTATATCGTAATTCAAATTCAATGGAGACATTTTATGTTTGGCCTGCCAATTCGATAGGCAACATTTATCATCGACCACAATATCATCTGGATTGCCCAACTCATTGTAGACAATGGCATCCGTTTGGAAACGTTCGCTAAATTTGTGTGTCTCACAGCATACCAAGACGGGCACATTAAACGAACGAGCCACTAAAGCAACTTGAGCCGTACCGGTGCGGGCCATAACATACCCATTGGCGAGCAAAGCGTGGGCACCCAGCAATACCTTTGTAACTTCGGGCATAACAAAGCTGATGGCATTGATTAAAACATACGTGCAGGGTATCTCTTTGGCAGTGAGTCGACGTAGCAGTTCTTGACCCTCGCAGAAGGGTCGTGAATCCACAACAATGACACGGAAACTTATTTTACGTGCTTGGGCTTCCTCACAGATGTAATTAATAAGAGATGAGCTGTATGAGAACAAGTTACGTTAATATAAAAAAAACAACCAAAGATTGATTTTATTTTACCATCCAAAAGTCAGTATAACATCGCCATTATTGATTTTCTTTTGCATCATGGAATTAATGGCTTGGGCGGCTTTTCCAATTTGGTTCTCTATATAAGTGTCAATAAATGTAAATAGTTTCTCCTTTAACTGAAATAAATGAATGAATAGTACTTTATTATACACTGCAATATAAATTGAATTAATCAATGTACCTCAGACTCCGGTTGATTGGTAGGCAGTTGTGTTAGAACTTGTTTTAGATTCTTATGAGCATTGATAACAGATACAGCCAGCGTACGACATTTTTGTAAATAATCTACACACTTACTGATAAGTGATTCCAAGCTACGGGCAAATTCCTTTTTGGGCGGAGTCTCAAAATCTTGGATAACCTGAAAAGGATGAGGTTGAGTATTACGCTGAAGAATAAATAAAGTATAACTCCTCTAATTCAAACTAATAGAAATTCACATATTTTGTTATCCTCATTATTTAGGGAAACTATGCGTACTTTTGTAAATTATGCATCTTGGGAATGGAAATTGGACCTGGAGAACTACAAAATAATATCGATTTTATAAGTCTTCTTTGGTTCACGATGCACAGAGAAAGAAAGCTCAGAAATGAGCAATTTCAGTCCAATATAAACATACATTTCAAGTACTAGGTACTAGGTTATATCACGTTTTATATAAAGCCAAGTGTAACTTTCTGCGCAAGACATTAAGAATATCTTAACATAATATCTTACATCTAATTTAATAATAATTTTTAGCTCAATGTTGTTAGGGAGTACTAGGAAACTACTTCTTTTCTTAAAGAGAAGAAACAAGTATATGTTTTCTTTTCCACGAGATAAACTTTACATTACTATGGAATAATTTTCTTCTTTTCAATGATAAAACACATCTCCATCTATCGGATTTGTTCATATCTCATTACCCACATAAATCTTTTTTCCCCCTTTAATCTTTCCGTGCAGTTTGTACAGTTTACTGTGAAACTATTAATGTATTACCATTTTGATGGCATTTAAAAATGCCATACATCTTGCATTGGAGCCCACAATAGTCCTCTTTGCATACTGTTCTCCCAATCTTGCTATGCTGGGGTGTATTTGAGGGTTATTCACGAATAAATTAACATTTGTTTCGGGTCTTTCTAAGTGACTGAAGAGCTTAACGTTTCCATCGTTGAATCGTACAGCTTTTACGGGTGATGTGCTTGATGCCCGTTTCGTAGTTGGTGCCGACGATGCCGTAGAAGTTGTCAAGGTATTTGGTGCTGTTTTGCTGGTCCCATTTAAAGTCTTGGCCACAGTTTTCGTTGGAGCATTAGGTCCATTTTGTTCAATTTTTTTTGTCGCTGTGTTTTTTTGTGCTAGAGCTTGAGCCTTGGCGGCTCTCTGAGCCTCTTGGATAGCTCTTCGCTCAGCTTTTGTGAGCATGGGTTTTTTCTAAAATACACAAAATAAAAATAAGTAAAAGATGTAAGTTGCAAATATAATATTTTAAAATGTACAAATATAAAACCATTATTTAAAAAATTGAAAAAGTAGTCTCAACTGAAAATTCATGTAAATGGATTGTGATACTGCGCTTTATTCCAATGCACAGATTGTTTCATTTTTCTCAGAACTTTTTACTGAAAACAAAAATCACTTATTTAGTCAACTTTTGCCAAAGAATTCTAATACCAATGATTTTTACTGAATATCGTGAATGTTTCATTTAACATTTACAACACATTATATGATCTTCGGAGATCCATTCTATACTTCCACACGTTTCTCATATAGTTTTTGAAACAGAAATTTAAATAGTTATATCCATTCTATTTCGTTGAACATTCTTTAAATTTACTTTAGTTATACGAAACCTCACAGTATCTTACGTTTTTTACAATTTTTTCTCACTACCTTAACCAAATGTTGATGATTATTTAACGTTGAGAATTGGTAGCTATAGTGGAGGACCTGAAAGAACCTCCCCTCACACAAAGAATGATATGCCCACCACTTATTTAAAACATTCTCTTATTATCAGAATGTTTAAAAGTTAATCAAAATCTATTCCAATGTTAAGAAAGCAATCTTTAAAACTTAAAGTCCTCCCACACAAAAGCAGAATGTGTAACATAAGTATAGTTGTACCGTCCTTTGGAATGCGGTGCTTTGGATGAGAAGATCAAAACCTGATCGCTGCTAGGTAGGTTGTAGGTTAGACATGCAGTTTTAGACCTAGTTTGGATCCACACTAAACCCAGAGATCTATTGATCCATGGAGATTGTCAGAAAATGCAATAGCGAAAGAGAATGGTGTATATGGAATGGGAAATAAGACGAAAATATAATAATAAGATGAAAATATAATGCCTCATATTTTGCCAAGTTTTAGCCTGCGATTATAAATGAGATATGTTACATAATCCACACAAATTTACAGATATTCCGAAATTCAATTTTTCCCCTTTGAACCTTAACTCGAAAATTGTGACAAGTTTCAATTTTTGTCCTTTTTGGGTAGCGTCATTAGTGCCAGGTTTATCCTTTTTTCACAGTGAATTAGCTGTATTCCAATTTTAGCTATTTTCTATCCCGTGCCAACGGCATTGGACTTCGGACACTTGAGATTTCTAATTCAGTAGCATGTCTATAGCAAATTTTATTTCAACAAGCATAGCCAAAGAAAACAAAAAAAACTATTGGCGCGGAAATTATAGAAAATGTTGCCGGTAAAATAATATTTGTATAAAAGTTTACGTTACGATTCTCATTTCGTTTATTAACAATGGTTTTCGGTTTTTCTAAATTTTTTCTTAATTCCTAAAATGCATTCGGTCTTTTGGATAACTATTATTGCTACGGTTACGAATTTTAAATTAAATAAAAAATTGTCTCTGTGAGTTACATAAAGTCTGTATGTAAAGGATTTGCTTCCCGATTTGCAAAATTTACGAAGGTCAGCTCCCTTGAAATATTTACTTCGTCTTATTGTCCAGAAATAAACTAACGACCATGTTTGCGGATGATTATCTCGTAATTATTCCTACTCTATTCTTTATTACGGAACCAACTTTTTTTGACTTTTTCAAATATATAAAGAGTCGCTTTGTTCTTGTCCATTGTATTGCCTCATAAATCGCGCTAGAATTTGGAAAACATCAACCGCTTAATTGCACCCCTTGTGCCACTTCCCACACAAATGGCTTAGTCCATATATTCCTAGATTCATATCTTTCCATTTCCATAACTTTAGACAAATTTCCTTTATATTGAGTTAACTTTATGCGTTAACTCCATGCTTTAAAGTGTACTGATCGCAGAGAGAGATGGAGAGATGTTAGAGAGATTGCAATCCGCTTTGAGTTCAGTTTTAAAAATTGACGTCTTAAAACTACAGACATTTATAAGCATTTATGTCTCTAAGTTGGGACTACGTACTGTCTTTTATGTTTTACAATAAGCTATAATTAACAGATGTAGAAAAAAAATATCAAAAAGCCAAGAACAAAAAAACGACATTTACACAAAAATCGTCTTTTTCATGATACAAGAGCCAATTACGACTTTTTCACTTTTTCCTGCAAAAACTCGATTAGCCGAGAACAGAAAAGAATTAACTGTCCTAACAGGTAATGAATTTTACACAAAAATGCTCGGTTCCAATTTAGAATAGGTTGTGTCGTTTGGCCTTAGGTCCTGGGTTCTAATTTAAAAATTTTCTGAGAATTTGTTTTACACTAAAATATCCAACAAACCAATACAAAAAAATTGCCATAGAGCCTTATTATTTTTGAAGAAGAAGATCAGCTCAGTTCCTCTCGAGTTGATGCATCACGGCAAGACACTGCTGTAATCGCAGATTTAATTCTCAAATAATTTGAACAATTGTGTAAACGACGCGTCTTATAGAGGCTTCTCAGATAGAAAATTGAAATTATCGTCAAACATTAGGTGTCGTTCAGTGAATCTAAAAATATAATATATGCACCAGATGTCCGCCCATAACTCGTCCGTGGAATGCAAGGTTAGCCTGCTTCAAGAAAGACGAGTTTTTTTACAAAATTTGGTGGATTACTTTTTCCATACACAGCCGTAATAAAGGCGCATGTTTTGAATAATTACATGAATTGTTATGCCATGCAGTGCGATACTTTCGATGTTTTCGGACCAAATTCGGACCATTAATAGAATTTCAACTCTGTAAACAAGAACATGTGCGACGTAAGAACTTACTCAAACGATGTTAAATGTGGCAACAATGTGGCAACGATTTGGTAATTTTAGTGGTATTATGTTTCTTATCCGTCTATCTTAATTTGCAGTAATTTTAGAAAGAAATACTTACCTTTTCTTCCACAGCTGCATCTTTAACTTTTGTGGGTGCTGGTTCTTTCGCTGTACAATCTTCGGTCAATTGCTCTGTGATAGCGCCTACTCCTTCCTTTCCACTTGCTTTGTTCGCTTTGGCGGCTTGTTTCGCCAACTTCTTAGCTTCACGATCTGCTTTAATTTGTTCACGGGATTTTTCACTATCTGTTTCCAAGTTATTGGCCGTTGCAGTAACTTGGTTCACATCTACAGTCTTTGTTGTTGCTGCAGCCGATTTGTCTGCTGAATTCACAGCTTCATTTCCAGAAGCTTTCACTTTCTTTGCCTGTTTAGCCAATTTCTTGGCTTCTCTTTCCGCTTTTATTTCTTCGCGTGATTTTACTGCCTCCTGTGAAGACATTCCCGTCGCAGTAATTTGAGGAATGATAGCCGATGTAGATAGATTGCTGTCCATATTTTTTATAGTTTCTACCTTCACTATCGACTCGGTTTCTACTTTTACTTCTAACTTTATTTCAGTATTTATTTCAGTCGTTGTTATATCCCCGGGGTTCATGGCTTGCTTTGGTTGACGGTGACTCCGTTTCCTTCTGGACTTGGATGTGCAAGGCTTGGAAAGAAAAACACCAATTTTACTACTAATCAGAAACTTAAATTCGATTTTAAACAAGAATATGACAGTTAACAAGATTTAATACCTTCATTGTAGTAATCCCTTTGTTAGCAGAGTTAGAGAAGAGGTAAATAAATATAAATATAGAAAAATCTAATTTCATTTGCCATTGACCCCACAGAAAAATACTCAATGATTTGGTGAGATACTCTAATAGTTGCGGCTTATTAATGTTATGAATTATAAGTTTTGTGTACGTCCTAAAAACATTGCTCCCTAAAGACTTACCTTTTATATAAATAAATATAATTATTTAAATCTATTGAAAATTATTTCAGTACTTGCACACGAAGACAATTTCGGCCTGTTCAATGTTATGCAGAAATGTGTTGAAATTGTCAAACACTGACAACGGTGGCAGGGTTGCTTTCTATTTTAACCCTATGAGAGGCAAATGACGACACTACTTTTGTCGTGATGAAATATGACGTAGTCTTGATAAAAACAAGACGGGATAGAAATATACGAGAACTTCAAAGTTTGAAAATTGGTCGAACATGATTTCCCAAGTATGAATGGACATCTTATCAATGTATATAATTTTCTTAATTAGATCTGCATTTTCTATAAAAAATTTTTTTTTTATCAAAAAATTAAAAATTATTCTAAAAAAATCGTTATGGAGTCACGATAGAATACATAAAATGAAATATATATATAAACAAAAACAAATTCCCTTACCTCTCATGAATGAAACATTAAAACGCCTATTGGATTCAGCGAGCTTACACGCATTCTATTTTTAGTATCACCAAACGGAATCTACAATTTAACGACGATTCCGAACGTCACTGTTTGAGAAGCACTAACAACATTTGTCGATTATTCGTCTACTTGAAATTTTAAGCTAAATCTAAGCAATAATGCCAACGCCCCCGAACTTTTTTACGAGTAAGAAGTCTTTCGTGGAATTTTTTTCTAACGAAAAAAAAAAATACTCAGCTTAACGCCAATTTGTGTAAATAGGTAATGAGATGATTTTGAACAATAGTTAATCTCACTATAATATCACGAAATTATGTTTATTCCTAAAAATAGAAAATGTAGTGGAAATAACCTGTATTAGCTGATGACAGATATTGTTGTGAATGCGTAACAGAAGGAGTGACAAAAGACGTCTTAGAATGAAATGAAAATGGAATGCGCCACTCATTACTTGTGCTTTTCCAAAAAAAATATAGTTTACTACCTTTACTTTTATGATTTACATCTTCTCATTGATAATTAGATACATTTCGTTCGTGTTCGTTTTTTTGTTTTCTGTCAAAATTACATAGCATGGATCATACTTCAAAAATCAAACAAAATTGGAACAAAATGGATTCCACCAACTCGCCAAATTTGTCCTTAGTTTCCAAAGTTTGGATACCAAAAGAACGGGGAACACCGCATATTGTTATTTTAATTCGGTCGTCCGCTATAATACAGGGACAACATTTTTAATAAATTCAATCATTTAAAACAGCGTTAACAAACGGTAAAGCAATAGTTACTATGATAGTTATATTAAATTTAATTTAAATTAACTTTTTGTTTCTATGGAAAAGTTTGCGAAATGCTTTCGAAGAACACAAGAAAAAATTCTTGATATGGACATAGCATAATTCAAATCCACAAACCCAACCTTACGACATGATTCACTTTCGCCGCTGATGTTATCGGTTGATACTGTCTATAAATTGTTCACATCGTCTTGAAATAAAGACGATTATGTGAAAGACGATTTTCTTATAGAAAGTGCCTATGGAGATACTTTTTTCATATGAAAAACATCTATGAAGACACTTTAAATATAGAAAGGCATCTTCATAAACGCTTTTCGTGTAGAAAAGCACCTTCACAGACATTTCACATAGAAAAGCGTAATTGTTTATAAAAAAAATCGTTTATGAAGACGAAATGTAAATTGAAGCATATTAAAATTTATAGAATATAATTAGACCTCTTGAAGATATCATTCCAAAATATACGATATATAATGTAAAAATACGTATATATAATAAAGTTCTAAAGTTTTCTAAAAGTTTGTTCTTTCAAGGCTGTTTGGTAGTTTGTTGATTTTGAACTATATAGTGCAAGCTATTAAAAAAATTAAACTTAAATAGACAAAACGATCACGTTTTGGTTCGAAAAATAACATATCTGAACTTTCGAATATAATAGGCTTCAAATCGTATGCAGAAAACAAGTAATAGTCTGCAAATTTGTACAGTTTATATTTTCTATTGTTAATATCTTCATTTCGTTACAGTTCCAGTAGTTCAAATTTAATACGGCTTTGTTTAGATTTGATTGTTTATAGCAGTATCAAAGCCTTTTGTGCTTGAATATAGTAAAATGTATTTGCGCCGAAATATACATTCCGTCGCCAGTTAAAATTGCCATCGGCTACGGGTTATTGACCTTGGCTTGTAATCGATTATTTTCTATCGGCCTGGAAGTCTGGTAGCAGGTTTTTGATTATTTGACAATCATGTCAAAAATATTTTCTTCAATTGTCACCGAACGTTGAAAGAAATTTATTTCGATTGATCTATCCGTGAAAATCTTCCGACTGCAGTGAAATGTCTGCAATTCTTTCCCAGATTATTCGCCGTCATATCACGAGCACTGCCCAAAGGTCTACTGGCCATGCAGCCACCGCCGGTGAACACTCAGGTAATAGCTAATGAAATTCCGCAAGAAAAGTGAAGGTTAAGGAGGTTATGTAATGTTAAGGCGAAAACTTAAAAAAAACTCAAAGGAATTTTCCAAGTGTCATGAAAATAAGCATAGAACTAATGCTTGTGTCTTTATGTCCTTTCCAGGTGGTTACATACTGTGGAAGCGTTTGACTTTCTTCGTTGCTTTTCCCGCTGTTGGTTTGTGTATGCTGAATGCCTACTTGAAGCACCAGGAGGACCACCACAAGCCTCGTCCCGAATTCGTTAAATACGATTATTTGGCCATGCGCACCAAACGTTTTCCCTGGGGCGACGGCAACAAATCTTTGTTCCACAACCCCCATGTCAACGCTTTACCGACTGGTTATGAGGAATAAACATTCTGTTTAGAAGAAGTAATGATCTAAAATTTAATGTTTTTGGATTATGAAATATAAAACGGATTTGGTGAAAATACAAGCCAAAAACCTTTGTGTGCAAATATTATTTATGCGACCAGGAACTTAAGATTGAAATGATGGTGTCTGGCGGTATTACGTGTACAGTAAGTGTGAGATACAGATTGGGGTAACTAAACCTAAATGAGAACCAGAAATAAATTGGGTTTCCAGTAATGGCCTTCTTTAGCTATTAATTTTGAGTGTGAAGACGTTCCTTTTATTACTTAGATGCACAAACTGTGCAATTGTTAGATTTGAGCACAATGACGCTTTTTCCACCACAAAACATAATATCGACAATGCTTAGAATTTCTTCGGGAATTTATTGCAGAAAAAATAATTCTGAATGAAGTTTGCCTGTCATACGTACTCATTTACTTCTTAATTTAAAGATACACGCTTGATATTTATTAGTTTTAATTTTTACTGTGTAGTGCCCGCTTGATTATGAAACAAAATTGCAAGAATCACATTGTAAAATGAGGTGGCTTTTGTATCGTTTTGCCTGTGCAAAAAACGTAGGTTTAATTACGTCCAACCACATCGTGGCAATGATCTAATCATATTTAAAGATATATGGCAGTTTTTTTTTTTCGACCGCACGACGAAGATACCGCGTATATATCATAAACAAAGTCCTGACGTATTAACAGAAGGATGTGGGGATATAAGCTATAAATTTTGCATCAACAATTAGTACCTAAGTAACAGCTTCAATAATACCACTTAAAGTAATAGTATATCTGTGCTAACAAGAAGTAACGACTTGATTAATTTTTATTTTGAGATATTAAGCGTTTTTCAAAAAATCAATAATTCACAATTTTGACATCGCGCTAAACGACAATATGTGTCTTAAGGACATAAACCATAACAACAAAAAAAAGTGTTCTTGCTAATATCGATAATTAGATATATTGCGTAACTCATCAAAAGTCGCTGTTTTGAAAATTTATTACAATTTATAAACTGCATGGAATTTTGGAATGAAATTTAGCATAAATATGCGCTACAATGATAGTAAGAACGAATAAGAATCGACTTTGCAATAACACCACTTAAGTCGGTTTTCTTTGTGGCCACAGATGTGAGAGTAAATGCATATGCATATCATATACATACGAACGAGAAAGCCATCCCACTAAAGCTGTAAATTTAAACAATGAATTTGCGATGTATGATCACAACGATCTATTACCTGAATAACCCAATTTTGAAATAAGAGCAGATTTAATTTTGCCGAAAAATCAATTGAATTGAAATTACCAGACATTCTACGAATAGGCGCAGCTGCAGCAAAATTAGATATTGGAAATTCATATACAACCTACTAACCTACAATGGTGATTCTAAACTACTAAAAGAAATCACAAACCGAACAGTTCAATATTCTTTGTATAAAATTCAGCGTTTTTAAGCTTAATCTCTTATCCATCGCAATGCCAAAATCAACAAAAGGTAGTACTAACCAAAGTAAAATAAATTGATCCAGATCTAAAAAACCTCATCTGCCAGCACTTTCCTAGATATCTTGACATCATCGGAATGCACGAGTACCCAATTGTGCTAAATTCCGCCAAATTTGGAACATATCATACATTTGACAAACTAGATTCTGAAAATTAAAACGACGGGCACTGCAAAATTTTTATAAAAAATTAATTTTCCCATTGTAATCCCTAAGTTGTCGGTTGCAGTCACTTAAATTTTTGTCAACTGTATCGCATTATAATGATTGATAAAATCAAATCAATAAATCAGTATTTTTGCTACGGTTGCAGTGGTTTACACACCCATTCTGACATCCCGTTCATGAAAGACATAGGGCAAAGGTATGTATGAAGGGATTACACATTAACGGACGGATATAAAAGATCTAGACCTATTTGTAGATAATTGGGTTAAAAGTTCATACTAAACTTTTGCCAATTTTGACAAATAAATTGATCTCTTAGAATGTCGCCCCTTAAACGACTGAAATTTCTGCACTGGTTTCCGTATTGCCTTGTTTGTAGGGTTATTATAGGTATGTAAACCCGATCCTTAACCATCTCTGCATTTGCGGGAAACCCAAAAATATAGAATATTCCGAAGTGGCAACTATGCCCTCAATTTGAAAACAAAAGTGAATAAAAGAGTATTCATATGTTCCGCTCAATTTATATATATTATATATATCTATATAATATACCTACTCTATATCTCAGGAAAATCAAATATTTCTCATATATGTATATGTTTATATTTATTATTTATATATATTTTTGTCGCGAAGATATTTGTTGTTAGAGATTTATTTTTAAGACGGTTGCATTTAACAGAAATATCCAGATTATAGTAAAATTTGAGTGCTTAGTAACTATTACGTCTCGTGTTTTACTAGTGTCTAAAATGTCGGGTCAATTTTCGAATAAAAATAACCAAAGTATAACATAAATGAAGTGATTTTGCTACATATTGGAGATTGAAGTTCTTAACCTTCATAATCATCCTGAAACATTTTGCTTCAAACTCTAAACATCTACATTCAAATAGTCAGTTTAACATCCATTTGGGCAATTCTCCATAAGTGTGTTTCAAATTGAAGCAAATTTTCCGCGATAATATTTGGTAAATAATACAATTTGCCCTAGATAGATTCCAGAATTAGATGCATTGCTTTGATATGCGCTTAAAAGAAAGTTTAAACCAATGGCATGCATGAAAAGTCAATAAACTATGCCCTTTTCACATTGTTTGTTTCACAATTAACGTATTGCCAGCTTTTCTTGTATTGATTTCCAACACTGAAATTGGAACAGCTGATATTTTTACGTCATAATATTAATATATTTTCAGAATTGTTAAGTTGCGTCTTTCTTTATTACTATTTTATTTTCAAGTCTTTAAATATATTATCGAACATATTGTGACATAAAAATGTACATTATTTCGACTTCGGTGTTGGAAATCAACAATAAGATTGGCGTTGCCTTTTAAGAAAATTTTCTTCGTGGAAACCCTGAGACTTACATACATTTAATTTAAAAAAAAAATAATTTTTACTTTAATTGCAATTACGTTATCTGTTTCCTTTTTCCAACTTTAATTTTGAAATATTTAATTAAATAAATGATTTATTTTTCATTTCGCTTTTATACCAAAAAAAAAAGAGCATTTCAGATGTGTTTTTCTATTAATATTTATTCATAAATCAAAGATTCGCATTTTTTGAAAAATTGTATGATGTGTAAAAAAATAGCTGCGGCGCTTACTGTTTATTTTATCGTGTTTATTGTAGAGTGTCAGTTTTGAAAAAATGTTCAAATGCCGTGCTGGTATTGAAATATTTTCTTCCTTATGTTTAGTTCAGACCCTTGCGAAATTGTCCAATTTTGTATTGAAATTATGATGTGAAATTGAAATCAGCTACACTTGGGAATCTGCAACTGGATTCAGTTTGTTGAGAACAGATTATTTGCTTGGACAGCACTTCTTCTTGTGGACTGAAAAAAATAATCAAAAAATTATAATAATTAAAAAAGGACTCAGAAACTACAAACAACAGGAAATTATTGTGGTTCATTGTTTGCATGCGTGAATATGTCTTATTAGTTTTCATGTACAGCCCGTTTATAGCGACTAATATTATAACCAACTATGCATAAAGGGGTTGATACAATAATAGAGTTTGACTGATTTAAACCTAATTGCAAAATTACCAAATATTGAGTACGAAAATTTAAGCAATTTGACGACAAATGGTGTTAAATCTGTCTGGTCGGTCTGTTACTGTATCATCCCACTAAGGAAAGATTTTTGCTGCCGCAACAATTTTGCAAAAAATATTATAAAAATATTATATTATACTTGGTTGATAGGAATAACAATTTCAACCATATCGTAAATGATATACCATTAACTAAAGCGTGGTTGATGTGAATTAGTTGATGTTAACTAATTATACAGAAAGTGCACAATTTAACAGTGAGCGTATCTGATATTGACAATCGTATAATAGTTGATGTAGAACAACCATTTAATATTGACTAACTGCCAATCTCTTTCTGTCTTAACTAAGGCTCCAAAAAACATTTTGTTTAATTAAAAATCAATTACCGTTAACGACACGTAGTTTGTACCTAAAACTCTAAAATAGTTGGTATGGCTACTATAAATTAGTAGTGAAAGGTTTCAAATTAAATTAATAATTCGAAGGAACAAAATACAAAGAGTATTATATTTTAAAGGTTTTTTTTTTTAATTTACACGTTTAAATATTTTATAGGCCTAGGCCAAATGTTATTACATTGGATGAAGCCGTTGACTCCGATTCTGCGTTCATATCTCACTGAGAAGCTGTTTACAATTCATAGCATCTATTCAATAGCGACGCCTGGGCCACATTGGTGTTTTTAAATTTAAAATTTGCTCTGGATGTTATACTTCCATATATCTGGTGTTCTTTGCAAAAGCAAAAATTTAAATATGTTTGTAAGTACTTACTTTACTATTTTGTGCGAGTCTAAACGTCGAGAAAAGATCATCAAATTTGGCAGTGCTTATATTCCAACAACGCTTGTACACGTCCCGCCTTCGAAATCCCTGAAAATCTTTCAAACGTTTAGCAAATTCTTTGAGTGAGCATATTTCCTGTTGCATTTTTGTCACTTGTACATTTTTCAATATTTCATTCACAATACCTCCCTTTATATCGTATTTAATTTTTTACTTCTATAATTGGAAACTCAATTTGGAGATATCACCAAATCCTTAGTTGTAAATAATTTTTTAATTTCAAATTTTTTAAATCAACTATATATAAGAGTTTATATATAAGAGTGATTTCGTATACCTGAAGTATCACATTTTCTATTTCAAAAGCTTCTTCCAAATATCTCTTCAAAAAGAATAAAAAGAAATGTCTACACAAATAGTGTCTTCTAAGAGACTCTTATATAGAATAAACTTTTCAAGATACTGTAGCAAGTGTAGAAAATTCGCTTCTAATATATAAAAGTGTCACGAAAGACACTTTTCATGCATAAAAGTGTTATGAAAGACACAATATAATAAATATTGTTATTACTACAATTTTTTATATAAAACAGTTTGTATAAAAATTAGTATTTGCAGTATTTTTTTTAGAAAAAATCGCGTACGTGCGCGGGTTTTATATGTTTTGTTCACAAAGGTACAACAATTATTTTATTCGAAATTCTATTCATTATAGAAATCGCAAGATTGCAGTGGGATATATGAAAAAAAGGTAAGTAAATAAATGTCATTCGGAATTCTAGAATCTTTTTCATTGAAATCTTGTATACATAAACGAATCCTAATTAATTTTGTTATTGAAGACAAATAATAAATAAAAAATAATAATTTTGAAATGAACCCCAAGTACTACAACTGTATTTTGCAATTCTCTATTGTGAATGTTTTATTTCTCCTTATATTCATCACCCTAGCAAAAACTGCAAGTAGTACTCAGTGTTGCCAGAAGCCGGCAAAAAAATAATGCTAAACTTAAAAGATGGTTCTACTAAAGGATTATCTATATTGGGATTTCAAATCCCCCAAAATCATTCCACTAAGGTGGTTGGGTTCAATTTGGCAGTTTGTTGTTTCCAAGCAAAGGAGAAATCACTCACCCGCTTTAGTGAGGCTTATAGGAAAGCCAAAGGTTTATAAAACTGATAAGTGCACGGGAAATCTTCGCCATTTTGCACCAAAAACCTTATAACTGAGATTAACTTCGCACATTGATTACAAGTGGGTATTTCAATAACTAGCACTAGGAATTTTCATTTAAACGTTTTTATTTTCAAATTATTTTACTTTATAATGAAAAACATTATTAACAAGTTGAGAAAACTTTAAATAAATTTGGAAAATTTTCAAAAGAAATTCAAACGTTTTAAATGAGACTTTAAATGATAAATGTTTTCAAAAATTTGATAAATTTCCTCTGTTTCCATCATTTGGTTGTGTGGTTGTGGTTATGTGACATAATTTTCGAGCAGTTAAGCAAGGTTGTAGCCAAATGCACAATCAACAAGAAGCTTTATAATGTCATTACTTAATATTTGTCCCTTCTGCAGCAGTTGTACAATTCTAATGCCACAATATTTCAATTGCCAAAAAGTTCTTGTTTTCGGTTCAGTCAAGCTCAATTCCTAATTATAACAATAAACTCTCCATTTCATTGGAATATTTTACAATTTTATTTGAAAGATCTCAATTTCATAATGAATTACCTTAATTTCAATTGAAAATAATGTATTTGCACCTGTAGCCCTCGGTCAAAGTTGCCTTTTTCCAAAAAGTGGTAAAACCACTTGACGCTTTTCTCCAGCAATAAAAATGCAATGGAAGAAAAATTGCGGTAAAGGCACAAAATTGCCGCTCTGGCAACATTGCTTGTTATCAAGCTCAGCGTCATTTCAGAATGCGTTCGCCCGCAAGTTGTTTATTTAGTTTAGTTTTAACGCGCCTAGTGAGCTGATTTCTTGCCAATTTGCGGAGAAGTGGTTTTAACGGTGTGCGGAAATATAAAATAAAGATAAAACGAATAGCGTGCCTCAAATGCGGTTAATTTGTAGATCCAGCCATGGGGATGGTGATATTGATGTCTATTGGTGCAACTAATGCATGTGCGGACGGACAGTGCGTCATACAACAACAAATAAATGAGAAAATGCATAACCTCCAAAAAACAAAACGTCATTTAGCTCTAATATAACAATAAAAGCGGTTTTTGACCATATTAGTAAACAATTTGTAGCAAAAAATATAAAACAGTACAATTGGTGACAAATAGCAGCTATCTAAGTTGTTAAACAATTTTGGGATTTATAATAGCTGCATTAACAAAAATCCACTGTTACCTAGCTGCTGTACGCGCAAATCATTTGCCCTTGACCATCAAAAATAGTTTTTTTTTAGTCTTTGCCCTGTCTGGAGGCGGCGTTTGCTCAGATGTGTAGTATGAGCATGGTATGCTAGCACAGGAGGGTACTTGGAAAGACAATTCCACGGGAATTCACAACTAACACTTGTACCTTGTATTTTTTTGTCAGCGTGTTTTCTTAAGGGAGTCTAAAAAAGGAACTACAAAACAGAAACTAAATCGATCATCATTAACACCACAACCATCACTGTAAAATTGATATAAAGGAAAACAATAAAAGAACTATTTAAAGAGACAGAGTAATCAGTAATCAAAATGACCGATGAATGCACATCGAAAACTGCGACCACAATTGAGTACATAACAAGTGCTACATTGAAAATGAAAGCAACGCGCGCCTGCAGCGCCGACGTAGATAATGTTGAAGACAGACCAGATGCATTGGGCACGCTGTCCGACGAAGAGGCCAATAATGCGAGCAAAATCCAGACGAATGGCGGCACACAAATGCTGCCCTCTAATGGGAAAATGGGGTAAGTGTGGATTTGTCTTATGTTGTACAATACAATACCGAGTAAAGCAGTGCAACATATATAACCTGTAGACGAAATGGGGATGTTGGAGGAGAAAGTTGATGAAAGATTAAAAAAACAACTGGCATGTTATTCGACTATAATATCAGTGTTTTCGCTTTGGAAAGACCTTTCGGTTTAAGCTTTTCTTTTTAGACTAATGTTGACCGCCATTTTCTGCACCGTATAAAAAGTTCATTGTCAAAAGTGTTTCGTGCTGTAGCATCTTCGCCCATAAACACAGCATGACTAAGTCTATTTGATCGATGTGTTCTATTGCATTTTACTACTACGTTCAAACAATTTGTTAAAAGGAATGGGTCGGATTTTTTTTTATTTTATTTTATTTTTTTTTTTTTTTTTGAGGTAGAGACCTGTCAAAACTGTTATTTTAAAACTTTTTATTCAGTATTCCTGATATCAGGGATCATTTACAACTTTTACTGGCCAAGTCCGTAATTAGGAATAAGTTGTCATTTTTATTGCCTCCCCGAGAATAATAATTATATTATTCTTTTCATTTCATTTGTTGAATTGCCTTTTAATTTAA
Organism: Philornis downsi; assembly: GCA_019455685.1. Lineage (NCBI taxonomy): Eukaryota > Metazoa > Arthropoda > Insecta > Diptera > Muscidae > Philornis > Philornis downsi. The sequence continues at coordinate 390,894 of JAHXMU010000244.1, forward strand.
AGTCCTTTGATCAATATTAAGGAAATTACAAAATGCATAAAATAAGTACTACTGGAATTAAAAAAATAAAAAGAAAATATAACTTATAACATAAAATTAGTAGTAACTGATAACGCTCAAGTTAAAGTGCACTAAAAATAGGCGAAATGGAGGAGAATAAAAATAATGAGAAAAGAGTTAAATATTGAATGTTATATGTTATAGGTCGGTCCAAATTGAAATTTTTTTTTTAATAAAGTTAACAATTGTACAGTTCCAATCTGTTAAATAAATCACAATGTGCATAAATTAAAATAAATACTATTCCAAAGTAAATGTAAAAATGTGTATAAAATAAAAATGGATTACATAACATTTAAAAGAATATTCACCTATGTCAACTGCATATGACAAATAAGTCTATTACGAAATATTTAAATTTCTAAACTCATTTGACAATGCATTATACTCGTAGCTACGAGCTACTCTTACATTAAAAGATCGTGCTGTAAGATGGCAAAGTTTAGGGATAAACAATTGCTTTCTACGAACGGAATGACAAAATTTAAAAGTTTCATATTGGAAACGCGGACATTGGTTAGAATATATTTTGTAAAAACATAACAACAATCCTGCATCGATAAGTGCAGGAAATGAACATTCTAGAAATTTAATCACAAAAGGTGTTATATGTACACGTCTCTTGAGGGAAAAGATGTAGCGAACAACTCTGTTCAAAGGTTGAAATTGAAAGAGTTTCGTATATTTTTGACTAGTAGCAGAGTATACCTCTAAGCAGTACATAAGATTTGACGTAACTAGAGCATGAACCAGATGCTTTTTCATAGCGGGAGCGACAAATTAGTTGTGTATAATTGCCTCAATGCATAGTTAACACTTAAAACAACGTGATCAATGTGCTTCTTCATTTATTTTTGTTGTAAAAATTGTCATTTATAAGCCTAAACGGCACTAGTTGAGAATAAACTACTCCCTGGAAATTGAATATATAAAAAACAACGATTGAAAATAAAAAAAAAAAAAATATGAAAAACTTAGAAAAATCCTTAGTTTAAAATGCTAAAAAGCTACCTATCAAAAATTAAAAATCAGTAATCCGTGGATATATTAGAAAAGAATTATATTTTTAAGCAGATGTTAGTTAATGCTGGAGGGATCTCATTCAGAAATGCGTTGCACATACGGGCGATTCTCACATGTAATGCTTTCTCTAATAAGGAGAGCGAAAAATTAAAACACAAGGGCGGTCCCAAAACTAGACGACCCGACGTATAGATGGTGGCAGTAGTTTGAAAACATTATTTTGGTAAAAAGTGGTAACCTTATAAAACACATGTTCCAATTGTCAAGGCACCACGCTGTTTAGTATTTTTATATGAGCCGTCAAAAGTAAACGACCTCTGAATTTATTTATATGGAAAAAACTGGTTACCGTTATGCAATATAATAATAGCGTTATGTAACTCAATATTTCCATTTGAAAGGTCTCAGACCAACCAATATTAAAATTGAGCTAGATTCTATTCTGGGGGAATCTGCTCCTTCGCTCGAGGTGCCAACGACAAATACGGTTAAGAACATTCATAAAATGGTATTGAATGATCGCCAGATTCAGCTCCTTCGGTCTATTTTCTATTTCCAAACTTGAAAAAATGACTCGTTGGTAACAGATTTGGCAACAATGCAATTCTTACTATAAACAGCTTATAAAAGCTATTGAATATTTCTGGAAGAAGTTTATCGAGCTAAAAGGGGCTTACGTTGAAAAATGAAGAAACATGTTCTCAACTTTTTAGCGCTTTCTTTGTTAGGTCGGCTAGTTTTGTGACCGCCCTCATATGCTGAATACACTGCGGACAGTATGTAAGGAGAAATAATGATCGAAATTGAACGTAAATTTCAAAAGAACATCCCAAAAACGCGCCACAAATGAAGTCTCAAATGCATAATCCTGCCAAAGGCGAATTTTACGCATAGTACCAGAATAGATTTCAATGCAATATAATATTTATTTTGTATGACATGGTAAGTTCAAATGAACGTGGCGCAAGCACCGATCCCTTCTTTTAGTTAAGTAGATCAAGCTATATACAATTCTATGAAATCCGTAAAGGACAGAAAGTTTTTTAAGAATTATGCCATGCCAAATCTAATGAAATGGCATTGCTAAAATTCTGATTACTAAAATGAGGCATCACCATGTTCATTAGGCCAACAAACAAAGAAGTCGTATTGCTTTTTTTTTTTGAAAACCACACTAATAATCACTGACACTCTACTTATGAGAAAATCTGCCGCTTTAGAACATATTCGACTATCTTTGATAACACAGACAACAATGAAATTGGATGGGATTACTTTTCCCCTTTTCCACTCAACCGGAAAAATGGATGTCGTGATAACGGTGTTCATTTTATACTGCATATAAATTTAATAAATACAACGAAGGTAATGTATTTCCAAATTATTCGCATTACATTTGATTTTTGTAATATCCTATTGAAAATAATAATTATTATTTGTGGTTTTTAACAATTATTTGTGATGTATATTCAGAGATCTTAAATGTTTTAAATATTCAGGCAATGTATTTTAAAACAAAGCTTTTCAATATTTATGCTCAAATTCATCGTAACATGTTACTTATTTATTATTAAAATTTACTTATTACTTTGTCTTACCAGTTAACAATTAGGATCGAGCAGAATGACTGGTGCGCACGATAACTGCAACAGCGTAATATTTTCGCTATGTCTCGTTCGGATTTTAAGTGGGCTATATCGTCGGCTGCCTCTTCTGTTACTTCCCATACAAACTAGTCCTTACAGACTAGTTAATAATATGACAAAATTCAAATAATTTTATCAGGTTAAATACATACACATTACATTTATATATTTTGAAACAGTATGATATTCCGTTTAATTATGTGAACACTGGTGGAAAAATATATTAAATTATAAAGATTATTAAAATCGCAGCAAATTCTTCTAAAAGGATCACCATTAGCGTAATTTTGAGTAAAATGTTGTATATGAAGCAGATAATAATTTCGAGTTGACCGTCTGGGAATGTTGAAGTATAAATGTTTCAGAAGGAAGTCCGAGCTAACATCGCCGTTAATTAAATTTATCAGAAACGCCACATTTAGCATAGTTCTGCGGCTCTGCAGTGTTGGTAAATCGATAATAGTGAGCCTTGTCTTGTACGGTGGTAGGTTTATGTAATTATGACCATAAATATTACTTAGGCAAAACAGTAGAAATTGTTTTTGAACAGATTCAATATTATTATTATAAATATTGTAATGAGGATCTCAAATAATAGACCCATATTCCAGTATAGTTGTTTCGTAATAAAAGGATCAGTGAACTCTTTGGCCCATCGTTTGAGGAAAGTAAGTACTCCACATAAGATATGTAATCGCCATTCCTGTTAATTTTTCTAATTCTGGCCCGTTATTTCATAAGTTTAAATTGTAATTCATCTTGAATCTTGTGTTGCTAATTTTGCATAGTGAGAATATAAATCTGTTGTCATCTGCTATAACAATAAGGGGTTAACTATTAATCTGTCATTGGTAAATTATCAATACCACTTTGCTCCAACAAAATTTGTAGCTTAAAAATTTGTCCGAGTTTAGTTTAAGCTTTAACATTTAGGTAATCAAATTATTTGTTGTATTTTTTTGAATGAGTAAATTTTGTAGAAGTTTGAAGTTAGTCATATATGGTTTAACCTCTTGGTCAATGAACAAAAATTTTTTAAATAAAAAGGAAGTGAAAAAAATTTAAAAAAAATCTTATTCCTCAATAAAGATCATTAAAGATTTTAAAATACAAATTAGTAAAAAGTCACCCATAACACCGAGAAAAAGAAAATTACGATAAATATCTAATTTATGATAACAATGAATGCCAGTATACGTTTTTCGTTAATAGCTTCAATGGTTTTTATAGATTTTGTAAATCGAAAATCCGTAATCGGAATCTCTTTATCGTAAATACTTGCAGAGAAATTTAATATTGATAACTAGAAAAGATTATTTTGAAGTTATTTCTAAGGAGTTGTAGTTATTGTAATAGTTCCGCTGGTTTCAGATTACCTCAAGAAAAGGAATATTAGCGACACATTAGTGGAATATTCCAAAATATAGACGTATGTTTGTTGTGGATTACGTTTAACTAGACGAATGTGAAGAATCTGGAAACTGTGGTAATAGTTGTGTGTGATAGTGCACATGCAATACGCTCCGAGGACCCCTTTAGTGCAGTTAAGTTCATTCAGTTAAGTTAACTGAAGGCTTGGAATTTATAGGAAGACTCAAAAAGTGTGCCGCCTCAATTCGTCTCCTCCATAAGTCAATGATACTCAATTTTGGAGACCTTTAAGGGAAATTAAAAAGACGCGCTATGTCATGGGTGCTTTGTCAGCAAGGGATGCATTGGTCTGTACCATTTCTAATAAAAATTTAAAGAATTCCAGTTTAAAATCAAAAATTCTAATTTGAAATTCAAAAGACATCAAACGAAATTCTGAGTTTTCACTGGAAATTAAAAACACTTCAATTCAAATTCAAATTTTCCCTTTCGAAACACATGAGTTGAAAATCAAAACACACCAATTAAAATTCAAGACACGTCGACTAGCATTTAAAACGACAATTGAAATTCAAAACACATCTATTGACACATGAAACTCGTCATTTGATATGTAAGAAATTATAGATTTAATTCGATTATAGTAAGCTCGATACCTTAATGAATGAATGCTATGTAATTGGGTGCTCCCCGCTATATGACGGTTTCGAAAATATACGAGTCAGGAAAATTTGAATTTTAATTTATGTATTTTGAATCTCATATCATTGTTTTTTTTTTTTTTGTAAATTATAATGAAAATTTAGATTTTCAATTGAATTGAAATTCAGTGGACATTTTGTTTTTAGTTTTCAATTTTAAACGGAATTGATTGATTCTGATTCTCTCTCGAAAACTATTCTGTAACAAAACGAACATTAGATCGCAATTTCACAGCAGAAAAATGCTAATTCGGAACTTGATTGATGCAATATTGGATGCACCATTACATTAGTCTCTCCATACAAACAACTGTATGTAGCTTCTAATATTGCAAAGTCATACGTCAGGACAAAACTGTCATCTTTGTTCCTTTTTATACAAAAAAAGTATTACCTTTCGGATTAACTGAACATAAATCTGCATTTTCCAAATATCCTTAGAAATTTCCACTAATTTCTCAGTCGACTAATTGCATAAAAAATGAAACCAAACGATGAGTATTTTACTTATGTAGGCAAATGTACATTATTAGCATTCATCACTTTTGGATTCTATCCTTAACTATTGTGATGGTACCTTTTTTTTCTTTTTGTAACACTTTCCCCCATGTGATTACATAACAATACCAACTTGAAAACCCAACAAAATTTGGGAAAAAAAAAATAAAGCGTTGTTGCTTTTACTTCGACAGAGACTTTGCTTGCCAAATTTCACCGTTCTTGGCTGTGATATTATTTTTGCGACCTAAACGAAAGAATGTTGAAGAATTATGTCTTATTGACTGCTTGAGAGAATTATGCAAAAATACTTTTATGTTTCCGGATTAATCCGATTGTTATGTCAATTTTACGATGAATGTTCCGTTTTTCCAAATTAATATAACATAATCATAAGTATTTTTATGTTATAAAACGCATCTCATTGCGTACCTTTGCTGGCAGACGAATGCATATACCTAATTTCAACAATGCATTTTTCGCAGCTTATGCTTAGTAAGTAACAGCACGCAATTGATTTCATTTTATTTGTAATCCATAATGTAATACAAAAGCCTTCTTGGCCGATACAATATATTACATATCCGTAATATCCTTAACAAACACATTTTTCATAATACTCACATATGAATCTAACAATAATATATGTACACATTGTTATAATAACAAGAATTTATTGTATTATTATTATATATATCCCCAGCCATAAAATATAAAAGTATGAGCCAAAAAATAAAAGATATGCAAGTTAAGTTTTAACATGTCCCGTGAAAAGTAACAATTAAGAACAGAAAAAGACGCACCTCAATTGTTTAATATTTTAATATTTGCAACTACTTCAAAACATGCAATCAAACATATCCGTAGTAAATATAGTAAGAAAAAGAAATATGAGCGGGATTTATGTATGCGAAAAATGCTCAAGCGGCTTCAATCGGAAAACACTATTAGAAAGTGCAAAAAAGATGCAGACCACTTATCAGCTGATTCCAAGTTCGTGCAATCCGTACTATAAACGATTTTTCGAACATGACGCTATAAATTCTTGGTATTATTACCTGAAGTCTTCTACTAGAATGAGAAAAGCTAAAATTATTACATAAAAGAGCTAGTATACCACTTTTTCTACTTTATAAAATAATAACAAATTTCTATATTGCATAAAATTCCCAAAAGAACGTCCCAAGAACTTTTTCACATGTTCAGAGATATGATGCCTTCTGCGAACATTATTAGCAAACCGTACAATAACGTTCATAACTCTCTTTAATCTTGACAGATTTTCAATGTTAGTTCCTGATATCACTTCAAAACTATATACAATATGAGGCATAAGTTTAGCATAAGGTAATTTATATTTCACTGTAAGCGAAAAGATAGGGGCAGCAGAATAAAGTTTCCGTGAAGAACCATATATTCTACACTTCAATAACTACTCCCAAACATCTGTGGTGACTAACAAAGTCAATCGTGGACGTTCCCAAGCAAATTTCAAGATATTTGGGTTTTATAGGCGATGGTACCGTCCCGCTACGTTCATTTGTTGATTTCAGATTCAGCAGTTAGTTCTAGACAACAAAGACGTGCTTTGTTCCCTTTTTCTATGTTTTGTCTCCTAAAGGTAAGAATTTTGAATTTTTTCATCATTGTCTTTCGCGACGTATATGTTATATATTTTCAAAAATCGTTCTACAATTTTAGTAAGTTTTTTTTTCCTTTTTGAAAAGGACGATTTTCGCTTCATCACTTCTTATCACCCGCTTATCCTTTCCTATCTGATTCGACCTTTAAATGGTATTCGACCGTAAGAGGATGTATACCCTACTCATATCATATGTGGTAATAAATGCACATAATTTCGCGATCTTAACTTCATCTGTTTGCTCTCATAAATGATGTCTTTTTCCTCCCCTTTGTTCTTATTTTTTACCTAATAAAATACGAATATTGCACACCGACTGTGTAAACACAACTTTTCGTGATTCTGAATCGATTATCAAAAAATTATTTCTTAAATTAATATTTATTCAGTTCTGAGAAATAAACTAGGAGTATGGACTGAAACTTTTCGTATGAAGTTAAGGATAATTATTTAATTTTCAATAGAGCGTTGGTCTCCCAAAATCGAATATTGACTGTAGAATTATATGTATAAAATTTGCAAGTCAAAAATAAATAAATAAAAATCAACATTTACTTTTTCCTAACATTTGCTTGTTTGTATGTTTAGATTTTCTTTCTGAAAGCGCATATTTCATAGGAAAAGCAATAACTTTTGACATGACATTTGTCTTTGCGATATACTTTTACATTAATACTGAATTTTTCATAGTAGGATGCTGTTTTTTTCGTTCTTTCTTTTAAAATTTTTCTTGTTAGTATTACTATTACTACTATTTACTATAATTTTTAAAGTATTATCTGCACAAATATCCAACATTCTTTGAAATCTCCTAAAAAAATTGACAACTTTTACTAGGCAATATTACTACAGGGTGTCTGTCGGGAAGATATAATACTTTGTTTAAATGATTAAATGAAAGAGAATGAATCTTATATTGATAAATGTTTTATTTAATGTCGGTAATTATGTATCGAATACAATATCAGATAAATGTCCGCCTCTGTTAGTCTCACAAATGCGAGCCCTTTTAAGCACATTTTTCATTACATTCTCACACATTTCACGTGGTATTTCATTAATTTCATCACGAATATTTTGTTTGAGTTGCTCAAGCGTTTCTGGTTTGTTTGCATAAACCTTGCTTTTCAGATATTCCCACAAAAAGAAGTCCGGAGCATTCAAATCAGGTGACCGTGGAGGACAATCAACATCGCCATTTCTTGAAATAACTTGTTGTGTAAAGATGTCTCGCAGTAATTCCATTCCATTCCCGGCTGTATGCGATGTGGCACCGTCTTGTTGATACCACATGTTAATCAAGCCCAAAGCATGCAGTTGTGGCGTTAAAAAGTTTTGAATCATATCACGATATCGCTCCCCATTGACAGTTACCGTTACACCGTTTTCAGTTTCAAAGAAGTAAGGTCCAAGGATTCCTACTGACCAAATTGCACACCAGACTGTCACTTTTAGTGGATGCAAAGGTGACTGATGAATAATTTGATGGTTTTCCATTGCCCAGAACCGACTACTCTGTTTATTCACATACCCATTCAAATTAAAAATGTGCCTCGTCACTCATGGTCTTGTGGAAGAAGCTCTTGTGTCAGCTGAATCTTAAATAGAAACAAATGCAAATCCTTGAGCAAAATTGTGGCCAAAGTTGTTTTTCGAAGACCAAGCTTCTGAGCACGGCGTTAAATTGATGTTGATAGATTGTTCTGAACACTTTCTTGAGCAGCAGTAATGTTTTCAGCCGATCTTGCAGTACGTTGTGGTCCATGCTTGGCGCTATCAGCTACAGATCCTCTTTCTTCGAAATCATTCCCTACACGACAAATAGTGCGTCTTGTTGGCACGTTGTTTCTCCCAAAATTTCACATAACTTTCTCATCGTCACAGTAATCGATGATTGATTTTGATGAAATTTTTTAACGATTAAATATAATTTTTTAATTAAATCTAATATTTTTCCATAATAAATTCGTCACTTCTCTACTTCACGACTGCCAAGTATGAATTGTTAAGACTAATGTTTACCAAAATGGCGGCAAAACAAAGTAGTATACCTTCCCGACGGACACCCTGTATATTTGTTTCTCTTTGGCCTATATTTATTGCTACATATGTATAGGTATATGAATTTGCAACAGCCTCTTCTTATCTGGCGCCTATTTTGTAAAGGGAATTTTTTGTGGTTTTATCTTTAGCCGATTGGTCTGAGCTATGATTAAGCAGGCATTTACGAGTATAAATATTGTAATTTTATATAGATGTGTAGATTAACATGGGTCATGATAATAAATTGGTGTGGTCACATAGTGTCGTATTTGGATAAAAAGAGACGTGTGAAATAATGAATGAATAATGAAAATAATGAATATTCCGCATATTAACTTGCACTTGCATTTCTAGAAAAAACGCGGCTTATTTAGGAAAACGAAAGATCTTTCTAATGATGAATATGACTTTTTATGGATTTTTTCTAATTTTTTTTAATGAAATTCTATATAATGGAAACCAAACTGAAAACAATCACTTTTTCGACTTTTTTTGTTTTTTTGAACTTTCGTTGTAACTAATTTTCATACTCTAATTCGTTTCTTAACAGGAAATTAATCAGGATCTCATATCATCTATCCAGTTTTTCTGTCAAAACATAATGAAACTGATAATTTGATTCGAGGGTCGTTTCTTGGCAGAAGAATCTTTTTTTCCGAACTTTGTTTCAGAAATTATTACTACTTAATTGAACATTTCTTTTAATACATTTAACTCGAATTAAAATTGTTTGTAATTCCAATTCCGGTGTAAAAATCAAAACTAAAATTATTTGTTTCATTTCGTCTTTGACGTATGAAGTGATATACAAATTTTCATTTATTTTGATTCTCTAAAACGAGTCAATCAATTTATTCATCAAACAAACGAAAAGCTTTTGGTGATCCTTTTTCTAATTCGAATAAATGTTTGTTTTGAAAAGCTTTTATTTTTATTAAGTGCGGCTACCATTAAATTGCAATTTTTGTGTGAACTTGTGTGAAGAAATTACTAAAAAATATGTAATGAAAATATTTGAAAAAAATATTTACTTGCTTTATAAAAATCCTGTTTCTAATGCTTTGAACGTTATATTGAAAACAGGCTATTAGTATAATTTTGATTTGTTTGTATATAGTTTTAGACACTGGTACCTAAATACCGGTTATCTATTTTTCGATTCTAAAACTAAAGTTAAATAAGACACACATAAAGCTATGATTTCGATGAAACTTATATTTCATTACAACGCTTGGACCTTGCCATTATGTACGAAATACAATGTCATTTAAATGACTGTGTCTGGATTGGTTGCAGCAGTGCATCCTTTTGAGGTATAATAGTTTCCGACCATTTTTTCACACTTAACGATTGTTGGTTTTCAAACGCTACAAAGACGTCAAATCGCATAATCTTGGTGGCCAATTGACGTCGCCAAAACGTGAGATTAAGCCAGAATCGGCGGAGATTTGTGGCTCGTAGCACTGTCTTACTGAAACCACATATCATCCACCACATAACCTTCAGTTGTAGGTCAAAAAAGGTAGGTTACCTTGCGGTCATAGCGCTCTGAATTAAAATTCGGATTATCCGTCGCACTTTGTCTAACAGAAGCAATGTTTTCGACATGTTTGCGGCATTGCGATGATGCGTAGACCTTGACCACATCTGTAACGTTTCCAGTCTCTTCAAAGTTTTTTGGTAAACTTTGCCAATTCCGTGCAGAGTAGGTCGATTATGACGACTATAATCACCCCGTAATGCACGAAAAGTAATCACGTTTGAATCACCACTTTTATATTAAATTTCAACTATTATTACGCGTTCTTCAGTTGTTAAGCGATCCATATTCGTAAATGGCGAAGCACTTCACTAAATAAATAACACTTCAGATGACTGGTATTTAACAGCACAGCCTTGCCAGACCGGCGGTTTTAAACGCGCTAAATGGATAACTCTAGAATAATAATTAGAAATGGTGATAGTCTGTGGACTAGTTTTTTTCGCTAGTTGTCATCAACATAAATTATTTCCACTATTATTTATTATTATCTTAAATTATTACTTAAAATTATTAATATTAAAATTATAGGTATATTACTTGAAGTTGGGTCATACTACATATTTGCATATATTTTTTCAGATTAATATTTGAAAGGTTTCGGAAAGCCTGAAAGACATTTAAAATTATTGGAAGATGTTTGCTGAATTCCAAATTTTGATCTCAGTTTGTTGATTTCAATTTATAACATCACAAAAACAGAATTTCTGCGTCCTGTGCCACAGGTTAAGAGAATTATTCTCTTCGATTTCACTTTTTCTGTTATATCCCAAGCAAAGCAGTTAGTACGTTAGTAATTTTATAAATGTAATCATACCTCACGTGAACACATGTAGCTTTTATTAAAGAAATGAAACAATCACCAACTGAATTTTTATGGAAAATCTTGAATTTTGAAGATGATTAAAGTTTGGTTGTGCCAAGAAAATAGAAAGGCAATTTTTAACAATTTCATTATTAATTTTGAACTACATTATTAAAAAATAAGGTATGATACTTAACAAACTAAAAAGTGCATTATTTAAATATTCATTTGTTTAAAAAAAATTAGTAAGATATTTTCCAGTTCTGATAGTTTACATTTTTTAAGATTGGGCCTTAAAAATTTGATAACGTTAAAAAAGTAAAAAAAATAGTATTGTAGAATGGCATAGACTGCATTGATTTGGAATAATGATGCGCTGTTACCAAAACAATCATGCAGTTTTAACGTACTCAAATTCTATTTAAGAGGGAAAAATTCATTTTCGTTTTCGTTTAAAGAATTCATTCTGCCCACATACACATTTGCGAACGTTTGAAAGATTCTGGTTTGTCCTTTTTTCTTTTCTCTTGTGTTTTCATTGTCTTTATACGACTAACGGCGTTTAGCAAGTCCAGTCATGTGTAGTTTTCTTCGTTCACATTAGCCGTTCCTGTGGCGTGCACCAAAAAACAGCGCCTTAGAAGTCTCTGGCTCGGCTTAACATGCGAATTCCACCTTGCGTAGCAATGACACCACACGCAGTAGTTTTTACTATAGAATTAGAAGTCGCGATCTAAACTTCGTAGTGTTCGCCGATAAGGGACTACGCTACACTAGCAACTATAACAGATATACTTTAATACAATTTTAGTCGAATTTGACATGAACTGTGCAATATGTCAGTCGCAAATATGAAAGTGAGAGTTGGTGCATCTCTGATGTTCAGTTTTCTACGCATGTTCTTATTTTCAATCGAACCAACTCATTTAAACGGATTTTAGATATATGATATATTCGGCGTATTTATGTATTTTAGTGATTGATTGATTGTGTTATTTAGATTCTAGTAAAACTTCTGCTGATTTTGGGCGAGTATTGATTACTATGCCATGGTGCAACTGCACAGCACTGTCAATGCGTCAGTCGAGAAAACTACAGCGAAAACTAAATCATTTGAAAAGAAATATTTTACAGCTTCCCTTTGTTTTATGCTGATAAGCATTTTGCGTTCAATTCTTCTCTAATACTATGTGTAGTGTGTTCTGTATAGTACAAAAACTATTATGGATTGTGCCACTTGGAATGAGTTTTAATTACTAAAATAAACAAATATTTCAATAGAGTTCAATAGAGTTCCTATCTGATCTTATCCAAAATCCATATGCATATATTAGAATAGATTTTATTTAAGGATCAATATTTTGCTAAGGACTCACTATTGATAGCTTTTAATAATATCGTTTTTTACTTTCAGCATAAGTACTGATTTCAACTCGGTGGCTGCGCACATGCCTGTCGAGCGTTATGCCATGGAATACAACATGAATCATAAGAAAAGAGGACTGGCATTAATTTTTAATCATGAGTTTTTCGATATACCCTCCTTGGAATCACGTGCGGGCACAAACATTGATTGTGAGAAGTTAAAGGAGACATTCGAGAGTTTGGAATTTGAAGTTACAACGCATAAAGATTGTAAATTGCATGAATTACTAGGACATGTAGATAAGGGTAAGTAAATAATGTTACTTGAGAGATTCAATAGTACTTAGAAGAGGTCAAATTAGGATTGCGTGTGCTGACTTTATAAACTCGTCCAAAAGGATGTAGGAATTGGTGATGTTATAGAAAATATAGGGCGGCAAAACACTGATTGCTTATTGTACACAAACCAAATGGTGTCAAAAAACACATTTAGAGTGATTGGCGAAACTCGTAGAGAAGCTTCTTGCCAGTATTTGTTTTACAAAATTTCTAACGGTCGTTAATCATAAATTTAAACTCTTCCAATATTCCAGCAGAAAACTTTCTCAATACTCTATATTATATGTGGTAGTATGTGAAATAATACAACGTTAACACAAAGTATAATTCTAGTTTACAGCACGCCCCTTTTCACAGTATGTGCCGTATTTATGTAAATAAATTGGTTACACTAAACGCTTTATCACCAGAAATAATACAAGTAAAATCCACTTCTATATTACATTTTTTGATGATGAGTCTCTTAGAATATCACTTCTTTACGCTATTTTGTACTATAACAATTTCGTTATTTAGAAAGTATACATTATCAGGCTGAAAAGCCTTCAATATTCGAAAAAATGATCGGCCGTGGCACGTAGGTCATATTAAGCGGCTATATCATCCTTTGAGCGGCGGTCATCTGGAAGTGCTTGGCAAACACTTCGATTCGGATAATCGGAAAGTCTAATAAAAGCTTCCGATATTTGGAATCGCATTTGATTGTATCTAAAAATAGAGTGAGTATAATCTTGCTAAATGTGAGAAACTTCACATATTCATCCTACCCATGACATGACAGTTTTGGCAGTCTGAGAAATTTTTTAATTTTTTGCATAAGTCCATATTGTGTACCTGAATATAAAAACTTACAGCAATTGTAAATTGGTGATGGTACTCTTTTTTGGCATTTCGTTTAGTTTATACTACTAAAAATCCGGAAGATGTTTCTATTTCCCCATCACAAAATTCTACTATTGTCCGAAATTTTATCTTCGCAACATTAAATCTCTTAAGACATCGAGAAGTGTATACGCTTTGGACCTGCAATAATATTTCATAAAAATATGTTTATATAAAACCATAAATTGTAAATGTTTTAAGTCAACTTTTAATTTTTTTACTCTTGACTCAAAAGTACGGCTTTACTACTTTTAAAATAAACGCTCTCTAATTGTAGTCTTAAGACAAATTGTAAATGCTACAAATTTTTTCACACAAATTTCGAGAAGTCGGCTTTTGTAGGAGGAAAATTCCAATTAGAAAAGAACTTAATTTTGATGGATATCCTTCTAAAAATCATAATTTGTCAAAAAAAATAAACAAATAATAGCTATGTTAGTTCATAATCCAAAACGAATTGTTTTCAGTTTCATAGTTCGTTTGTTGGATTTTATGAGTGATAATTGGTAAATTCCAATAACATTTTGTTCTGGATTTATTTAACAACAATAGTATATGAGGTGTGTTAAAAAAATGAGGTGAATTTTCAAATTTCGCGGGTTACGTACATTCGACTTTCGATTATTATTTTTTTTTTATGTTGGTACACTCGTCTCGAAGATATGTTGACGGTTTTATCCATATAGCATGTTTAGTTTGTTTGTGAGAGGCATAAATAAGAAAGAGTTTTGCGTATTCGGCGATTTTCTGCTATCGAAAAAAATGGATCAAAGAAGTTGCATCAAATTTTGTGTAAAAAATTGAATTAAGTGCTCCAAAACACTTGAAATGTTGACAATGGCATACGGTGAGAGTACTTTGAGTCAAAAAAATGTTCAAAAGTGGTACAAGCTTTTCACAGAAGGTCGAGAAGATGTGAATAACGACTCTCGCTCTGGACGTCGTAGCACATGAACAACCGATGAAAATGTTGAGAAAGTGAAGGAAATTTGTATGGAGAATCGTCGAATCACAATTAGAGAAGTTGCTGAGGATGTCGGCATATGCTACATGTATGTTGGCAGCGAAGTTCGTTCCAATATTGCTGAATTTGACCAAAAACAACGTCGCATTGAGCATTATTATATCTGAGGGAGACTACTTTGAAGGAGATAAAATAGAACTTGATGAATAAATAAATATTTTTGGAGAAAAAATAAAATTCAGCTTATTTTTTAAACACACACACGTTTACGTCATCTCATCTGACTGAAATTTACGCACTGCTTTAAACGTGTATTAATCTAAAGCAAAAGTAAAAATGTCTGTTATATGCCATGGGAGCGATAAGATAAGGTTGTTTAAAGACAAACTCGGACCTCAGTCTAATATATTTTTAATAAACATTTAGAAGATTGTATATTTTCTATAAAAAATGGGCTTCCCCCTGAACTTTGAAAAACGTACAATCAGAAATTTATTATTCTAATTCTAATTCAGTAAAAGGTAATAGAACTTTCGATGAAATGTGTAATACTTGTGGTGAAATTTATCTAATCAGTAGTAATTAACACTTTATCAATAATTCATTAGACAGTGCCAATGACAGTCAGAGAATGGGTAACCACTTTTTTTCTCCATAAGTTGTGTAGTTAGACGTATTACAAATGAAATACGTCATTCTGTACTGTCTTTATGCGGGATTCATGGGAACGTCTTTTGTTTAATAACCGTTTATAATATTCTTCGAGAAATGCTACAAATGCTGCCAAATGTTTAAGAAGCACTGGCGTAGAACCGATTTCCGACGCTTTACTAGCGTTGCTGCAACAATTCATGTACATATAAAAATCACTAATTTTATCATCAGAAATAAAGAGAATATATTTAACTTTTAATATATTTATTTGATACCACGATATTTGTTGATGGTAATGGATAATTAAAAAAAATTTGGAGTACAAGTAAGTCTGGTTTTTTTTTTTATAAAAAATGGTACACTATTCTTTCCACGTCAATAGATAATTTTATCTTTTGATTGATGCTATGCAGGAATAGGTTACAATTTTATATTCCTCATATGATGTGAAGCAAGTAATAAGTAGAAGGGGCAATATCTGGTTAATAAAGTAAGGTGGGTTAAGACTTCCCGATTGAAGATTTCTATGTAGGTTTTGACCGGCGCCGCAACATGTGGTCGATCATTATAATGCAATAGGATAATGTGAAGTCTTGGGTAGCAGCTGGCTAATTTTTTCTGGAGTGTTCGACTCAATCTATTTAATTGTATTTGGCATAGAGCCTCCAGTAACAGTTTCGTTCGGTTTGAGCAATTTAATGGCACCAAGTTGATTTCGCCAAGTACACAATGTGATATTTTTTTCCGCCAAGAATATTTGGCTTAACCATACAATGCAACAACCATTGTTTATGGGTAGCAAGCTGCATTTCAACATTTCTAGACGTTCATGTTGCAAGTAATTTTAAGTTCTCCTTGCGTTTGGTACAAATTTTACTCTAATAATTATTTTTCTCGTCTTCGGTCTTTCACTGCGTTCCTGACATCTGTTGTCAAACACACCGTTCTTAAAGTTTTAAACCAACTTCTCTCACTTAAAGCAGACTCTCCATATACTTTTACTGAATTCTGTGGCTCAATCGCCAATATCAGAAATAAATCAAAAGTTCCCTTTTATCACGTTTTTTTCGGGTTTAAAATTAATATCCTATAAAAGGATAACTTGGTCTAGAAACCGCCATCGCCAATTATTTTATATATTTCTTATCCTCTTTCATATTTAAAAAATGCCTACAAAATAAAGTTTCTTCTTCTCCTTCTTTATACTAAAAATGTATTCAAAATGTCCACGAAGTAAGATCATATTCACGGTACACCATATATTACGGTACAACATCCTGTTATCAACACAAATCAACTACGTAGTGACGCATGTTTGTAGCGTCACTACGGAGGTGATATCACGACACTCAACAACACAAAAGTATTAAAGTATAAATATTTCTCTGGAACGACATTTCTCGTCTGTAACGTCTAAATTCTATGATTCTATTTAACAAAATTTTCCAAAAATAAACAAGGTAATACATTTCCAAAAAGACTTCCCCAAAAAAGGCATACACTGCAGGGTGTTTAAGACAAAAAAAAAACACTGGAAACTCATAGTATGTATGTATTTTAAAATTCTACACTTTTGGCGATTCTCCTAATTAATCACATAATTTTACGAGTTTAACACAATCAAAAGTGTGCATTTGCAGAGCTTGGAATCGGCTTCCTGTGCATCTACGAAATTTTGTTTATTCAAATCAAGTTTTCCAACACAAATATATGTATAAGATTTGCATTAAGTGCACTTCAGCAGCCTATTTTACATTATGAACTCATTATCGACACTTGGTTTTTCTTTGTTATTTGCTTTATAACTGTATTTGGTTGGAGAACCATAATATAAACTTTGCTATTAACATTTGAAATTATATCTTTTTTTAACTTTGTTTCATTATTATTATTATTTTTTTATTTTATTTTTTTGTTGTGAATATTTAATATTGTATTAAAGAATTTTGCATTATATTTGTGATGTTATATAATTGGCCGTTTTGGCTTTCCTGCATCACGATGTATGAATACATAAAAATGAAAAATGAAATGAATGAAAACAAATACTTCACTAGCCATCGTACTCGTGGACTACATCTTAATTTATATATTTTCCACCGCTTGATTAACAAAAGTGCACTTGCCTGCATATTTGCAATATATTCCATCAGAAAAATATGGGGAATCGATCAAAGAACTATAGTTGCAACAATTTGGCGATCCCAATCATATTAGCATCACCGATCGCATGTAGGACCAATCTGGTTCTTCGTTGTAAAACAACGGTGTAGTCAAATTGCTCTATTTATATTATCGGAATTACAATTTTCCAGAAAAAAATTGGTGTCTCAGTCATACAGTACTGGCGACATTTTCGAAAGTCACCCATAAAGTATGTTTGGGTGATCGTCGTTGTCTTATGTTTGGCTTTGTGATCGCTTACAATATTAACCCGCAAGATAAAGTAATAAAGACCTTTCCTAACTACGAATCCACAACCAAATTAAATTCTTCTTTCTTAATTGCCACAAGTTAATTGACGTGTTTGTGCTTGTCACATGGCCACATTTTTTGTTGGTTATATTGCGATCATTTAGTGATCTGTAAACTCGATTTGCTCATTTGTATTTTCCTCACAATAGGAGTATGTTTATCTTTTTCCTTTTTTTTGGAAATAGCAACGGTGATTATCCGGTGGTTCGAAAAGTTCGTTTTAAAAGAAATTTGTTTACAAATTTATATACAAGAAAATAATTATTTTAATCTATTATACAATCTCTTCCTTTTTTAATAACTTCTTTCCACCTGTCTGAGAGCTTTTTAATACCTTTTTCATAGAACTCACGTGGTTTTTCTGAAAACAATCGTTCAATTCGATTTTTCACTTCCTCGTCGTTCAGGAAATTTAAATCTTTCAAATCGTTGCTCAGACTGCGAAATAGGTGATAGTCTAACAGGACGAGGTCTGGGGAGTACGGTTGAGATTGATTTTTTTGTAATTATTTCAGCTATTTTCCTAACTGTTGCACGGGGTTAACAATAATTAAATCCCTCACTCCGGAAACATTTTTTTTTGTCGCCGTAGGAGCGCCCGTAGAAGATCTTTTTAACCATTTCTGACAAGTTCTTTAAATTGGTCCGTTTTCTTTATAAACGGACTTTATTTTTCGGCTGGCTTCAACAGCCGTTTTTCCTTTTCGGAAATAATACAACATAATATGCCTAAAATGTTCTTTTTCGCTCATTTTTTTTTTCACTTTTTAAAAGTTTTTTAAAAGTTTTTTAAAGCGCTATAACCACTCACGACTAGAACGGGAATAAAAGTAAACAGTTTAGAGAAGAGATGGGAGGAAATTATGATGGTGTTTAAAGGAACTACGTCATGAGAGAACCTAACAACCCAAAATTTTTAGCTAGAAAACTGGAAATTGTTCGTGAAGGTTTACATATATGAATTTTTTTACAAGGGCCATGGCAAAGACACAAATCTAATACCTTCGAAATGCTAATGTTTTTATCAGACTATCGGTGGTAGGGGTGTCAGATGCTATCGATTATCTCGATCTTTCGTGATAACCCAGTGTAAAGCGTGTTTAATTCCGGATTAGAATTCACTTCTCAAAGTGAAATAAAATATAGCGAAGTCAATGCAATGAAATTGTAAACAATGCAATGAATTTAGAAAATTCGAGAATTAATGCTACCTCGATGTTACGTGATGGTTTAACCTTTTTCTCGCTTTCGATTTTTCGAAAACTACAGGAATGTGTCAGTGCTATAATGTTGGTTCTCAATGTTTCTGTTTATGAATTAGACTACCAAACCACCATAATATATAAATATGAATTATAGGTTCCATTTGACATTTTTTTAATTGTTATCGCAATATATCGAAAATTTGAACCTATTCTGGTAAACGTTTTTTAGAACTAATTAATTGATTGATCCTTTGCAAATAACTTTAGTGAATTTGGGCACAAATATATAATGTAACCATACTAATTCACGATTAAAATACGACTTCAGTAATCAATTAAAATTTTTTTCAGTTTCAATTTTAATTCATTTATGAATCAATTAACCCCCATATTGGACTACACATTGATAGAAGTTTAACATGAGTTATATTACTTAAATCTATTTCCGAGCATAAAGCTCTAATCATAGTGTACACCTAGACTGTCATTATTTGGCACATAAACGCCAAAAAAGTCGAATTTTGTCAGCAGTGCATTATTTTAATCATTATCATGTATCGCATTTCTATTTTGTTGCCTTTCACCTACAAAAAGAACTATCAAAATCGATCAATATTTGTGGCTCTAAGTTGCCTTACAAAGGGGCTTCCAAATAGGGCGGATTATTTGAAATAAACATTTATGCAATTACATATTACACATAACATTTTTCAAATGTACGTATCGCACGGTGGCTTGTGTTTGAGAAGTCATACTTTCAATGACTGACTCTGTCGCAAAGATCAAGTTAAATTTGGGTGATAACCTAGGTTATGCTGACATTGATTGCGGTTTGTTGGCATTAGTTTGCGACTTCAAGAAACCCCACATGGAAAAACATAACGTGGTCAGAAATTGATTATCATTCGAAGTTGACAGTGATGACGACCTTACCATTATCGTTTTGGAGCAAGTACGGACCAATGATGCGGCCATAAGCATTCATCCAAAAATTTTTCCTGCGCAAAATTGGGGTCCTCTTCCAAACGCTCCGAAGCCCATTCAGCGAACATATGACGTTGTCTATGATCATTGACTTTCAGCTTTTGAATTAGTTGGATCTTCTACGGATGCAGGCAAGTCTCGACCATAAATTCATCAAGTTGAAGTCTACGAGAGTTCGAGTTCTTGTGCCAAAATGCAAATATATTTATATCCCGGAAATGAAGCGTTAAACCGCCAAACAATATAATTTTTTGGTTTCCAAAGGAAGCTTATGTCAACACTACAGAATTATGAAAACCAGTAGAATTACAATGTTCGACTATTTAACTGGTAAAGTTGTTGTTGGAAAACTTGTAACGTAAAATTAGGCTTCATAAACTGATAAAAATATCGCTTAGCATAATTTTTCTTTCTAATTTATATTTCAGCTTCTGCAAAAGATCACAGTGATCATGACTGCATTGCGGTAATAATACTCTCACATGGAGAACACGGCTACTTATACGCCAAAGATGTCATGTACAAATTAGAAACTATTTGGCACTATTTCACTGCCCGCGAATGTCCGACATTGGCTGGTAAGCCAAAGTTATTCTTTGTGCAGGCTTGTCGCGGCGATCGCTTAGATCCAGGTATTAAACTACAAAAGACTGAAACAGATGGCGAAATCTCGTCTGACATGACGTATCGCATACCGGTTCACGCCGATTTCCTTATATCCTATTCAACAATACCAGGTGAAACGTTAAAACTCACCTATATTTGGATATAAAAATGTTAATATTTACTTAATTCTTCCATTTCAGGTTTTTACTCATGGCGTAATCCCAAAAGTGGTTCATGGTTTATACAGTCATTGGTGGAAGAACTGAATAAAAACGGCAAAAAGTACGATCTTCTTACCCTGTTGACGTTTGTCAATCAACGTGTAGCTATGGACTATGAATCGTGTGTACCCTCACGACATATTATGGACAAACAGAAGCAAATTCCTTGCATAACTTCCATGTTAACCCGCATCTTACGTTTTACGGATAAAATTGCAAGTGCTTAAGACTTCATATCATTTAACGAAGTGTCACAAAATGTAGTGTACAAATTTACACCAATACCAGAAACGACGTAAATGTAGTGATTTTCTATATTTTTAATAATTAACAACGGAAAGTGTTGAGAGCGTTTTTTGTATTAGAACAAAATTTATAAGAAAATATAAGATATAAATTATCATACTCTACAGCAATTTCTACACATTACATATTCTAATGAATAGCATAACAAATATATATGAAGCATTTGAAAGATTTCTTTGTAACATACGTACGTATTTCTTATTGTAAGTTTATATTGACTACAGTAAACTGAATTTCAGTTATTTTGAAATCTTGCCCCTTTGTCATTATCAACTTAAAACAATTTAAAACATTTAAAACAATTCTCATCATCAGTTAATCTCTTTAAATGATATATTTTTGCCTTAATATACATAAAGCAATTATGGTATAACCCTTTCTTACTTTAATTTTTAAAATATTTCCTAAATTGCCTTCCACAAAGTAAATGGTTGCCATTTGTTAAATTGTAAGTTAATTTTTGTAAGAAAAATCATTTCTTAAATATATGAATATGAATTCGAATTAAACCTATTGGATATATATATTTATTAATTTGCAAACAAGAGGAAAGGACAGTGATAAAACAAAAATGTCATTATACTCTGAACAAAACAATAATAAACAACAATACTCTGAACAAAATTTTTTAAAAGAGTTTTTTGCTAAAGGAGTGTACCTATGAAAATTGTCAACAAAAAGTCGTGGGATTTTTCATCAGCGAAAAACCGATTATTTTCTTCGGTATTTTCATGATAAAATTTAAGATGAGCGGCTTATTAGCCCACTGCATCCGATCCTAGTCTTGGCGCTGCTAACGACCACTAGGCTGGTGAGTTGCAGGCAGGGCGACAGTCTATCGTGCGACCTCTTCAACATACTGTTATAGATGATTATGAGGAAAGCTGCAATTAACACGGCTGGTACCATCTGTAATAAAAGCCATATGTTACTCGCATATGGAGATGACATAGAAATTATTGTGAGATGTTACTGCAGCTTTCTTACGCGGGTTGTGGTTAATACCAAAATCGCTGGTAGAGACTTTGTGCTCGAATGTGGAGTTGCATTGCAACCGGGTGCTACAGATCTATAGAGTAGCAGAGGTGGTAAGATAAGCCTCACTTCCGCCAATAGGGATTATGTTCCATACTAGCATAATCAATTTGGTATCTCCTGGCTGCGAAGAAAGGGTTGACAATACTAAAATTGTCAACCCCTTTTCCTAGATAGCCCAAGTTTTACTTGGCTATCCCAGGGGGGCGTTGGCAATCGCATTGTAATACGCCCAGTGTGTCGCACACCGTGGGTAAGGCCTTCACGGCGAGACTCACGTAAAACCCTTGTGGACTTCTGCAGCTTTCTTGAGTATCGAGAAGTAAACAGCGAAAATGGGTCTGGTGGTAAACGAGGACAAAACAAAGTTATTGGTTTCAACGAACAAAGAGTTTACTCGTTTGGGACGCTGTGTTAACGTTGACAGCTATAATTTTGAAGTGGTGGAAGAATTTATCTACCTCGGTTCCGCTGTAAACAAAACAAATGATGTCAGCATGGAGATAGAGAGGAGAGTATTGCTTGCTAACAGATGTTACTATGGGCTAAGCAAGCGATTCAATGATAACGCCCTCTCTCGACAAACAAAAATCCGACTGTATCCGACTGTTGGTTCTACCCGTCTTGTTATATGGCGCAGACCAGGTTTTTGAAATACTGTCGAAGCTTTGTGTGACGAATTGGTGGAGAAGCGTAGAAGATCGAAGTGCTTGGAATTATGTCTATTCCAGTCGCCACCTAAGAAAAAGAAAAACCGATTAATACATCAGAAAGTACAATGAACATACACCCGAACGACAAATTAGATTAGAAGAATAAACATTGATTGGCATTGACTTTTTCAGAAATCTGCTTCTGAGTTTCAGTGGTTTTATTCGAGTTTTTCTCTTGTCCAAAATTAGGAGGATAACAATACATTTTTTAAATTTATTGACAGTCTTCGACCAGCGTACCTGCATCATGAACAAAAATCATATTTATTAACATACCCAGCTTTTCAACTCTCATACAATAACCAAATCAGGCAGGTAAGTAAAAATCTGCCAAAGTCTGAGGACAATCGGGTGGACGATATATGAGTCTACACGTAACACACATATAGATATTTACATATGTAAATGAGTAAGAAAGATATGAATTTCGTATAGTTGTATATATTTCCCAACCAGTGTTACCAGTTTAGTGTTCTTCCTGCTAAATTTCACTCTATTTAGCGGGAAAATTTTTATTTTTTTCCAAGCTTTTCTATAAGTTTTTTTCATAATTATTTTATTATTTTTAGACCTTTTCGCTAAGTGTACTATTGCAACATATGACAACTATATGAATGACTGCCAATGAAATAAAGATTCTAAAAATTCCTGAAAAACAAATACGACTTGAAGCCCATCATTAACCGCGGAAGTAGGCCAAATAGCTTGGATACATTTTTTCAAAGTAGAACTAAATTCTGAAAGTTCACACGGAAACTTGAATCATTCAAGTTTTTGATTAGAAAAAAAAACAAGGAAAAATTTGGTGCTATAATCTATTAAATGATTGTGTTTCGTTTAAACCTGTTGTGGATAAATCTTCCCTATTAAGTAAATGAAAAATTCATCTTTTCAGTAATAAAATATCAATATTAAGAAAATCAACTTCATACAATATCTTGGAATTTTTGACCGATATTTTGAAGTAAAATTTGTTTTTGAATACAGGTTAGGCTAGCGTTTTAGAATATTGTTTTATTTCATTCCAAGAATATAATTTTAAATCCATACGTAATCGGATCATACACAAGATTTAATAAATATATTCATTAGAAATAACAATTTTTTATTCTTCGAAAGTTTCTATAAATCGTTTTCTTCCTGCGGATTATTTTATAATTTTTTGTAATAATTTCGCCAAGTTCGTTTCGGTTAAGATTTTGATTTAGTTATGGGTAAATATAAATATATTCTATATAATCACGCATGTTATTACCTAAATTGGATCAAAATAAATTACACTTTAAAAAAGGATCATCCGGTCTCTGGCCATAACAACTGTTTTAGTGATTTCGATGAATATATGAATAAATAATAAGATTCAAATTTGTATCTAACGTAATTGGATCTAAAGGTAAAAAATAAAAAAAATGATTTGACTACACATTTATTATGTTTAGAATAGCCTCATCTTGTGATATTGCTTAAAGTGATAAGACATTCTATGTCAAGAAACTTATTAACTTAGAGACAAGAGTGTATGATATGAAATATATTACCAATTCGATATAAAGTTTGCAAGGCGATTCTAAAAAACAGTTCAATATTTCAAAAATTTAATTTTTAAGAGACAATAGAGAAGTCACTTTGTAAGATAGCATGTAGGGTTCTATAAATGGAATTGCGTCAAATCGATTTTTTTGTAAAAATAATTTGGACAAAACGAAATCGAATCGAGTAGTATTTATTTCAATTTATGCATTTTATTGTGATTTACCAACAACAACAAAAAAACCTTACATATATATACATCATTCAATATTTAATTTTTTCATTATTTTTATTTCCCTTCATATTGCCTACTTTGTGGTGCACTTCAATTTGAGCGTTATAGGTAATTAGTTACTAGTTAATTTAATTTTATATTCTAAGTTATATTTTGTTTTTCAAATTCAATTAGTATTTATTTTATGCATTTTGTAATTTGTTTAATATTGGCCAAAAGGCTTTAAATTGCAAGACTGTTCAATAAATGAAAATGAAAAATTAAATCGACTTTTGTGTTGAAGAAGTCAAAAAGTCGACTTTAGTGTTGTGTAAGCCGATTTTTGTACGCTTTTTTTGTTGTCAAATCTGGAAAATGTAGCATTTTAAACACACGAAAATGTTATTTATTAACAGCAACATCGACATAGAAAAGTGCTATCAATAAGTGTCTATACTTGTAAAACGTTAATTTCTAAGACTCAGTTCCAAGCAATTAGCTTCTGAGATTTTCGGTGTACATTGTTTGGGAATAGTTTTAGACAACAAACTAAGTTTTAACTATCATGTGGATAATGTAGTCCGACGTGTAAATTATTCACTGCGAAGTTTTTATAATACCGACTTAGTGTTGCCCAGATCGATTAAGGAGAAATTGGTTCATGCTTATATCATGCCTAGTATTCTATATTGTTTAGAGTTATATAGTGGCACTAATAAACAAAATATGAGGAAAGTTCAGATGGCGTTTAATAGAGTTATGAGATATATACTCACTGGGGCGTCGTGTTCATATAACACCGTATGTTAAGCGTTTCTTGGGTTGTAGTTTTAAAAATTATGTAGATTTTAGGTCTTTGCTGTTATTTTATAAAGTTGTTCGATTGTGTAGTCCTTAATTTCTTTTTAATTCATTTAATTTTTCACATTCCACTCGTAATAAGCAGCTTCTTATTCCTAAAATAACCACGCTCATGGGTCGTGATTTTGTAGTAAGAGTAGCTCGAATTTACAATTTACTACCAAGCCATTTAAAAGGTTTTAAATTATGTCCTGATTCTTACAAAAGGCGCATTCTACAACACTTTCAGACTTTACTGTAAAATTTTGTTTTCAATTAAACTGTGAGCAGCCTTTATTACATACCGATTATCTTATATTTCAAGGTTATATTCCGATTAACTTCTAACTTTTGAATTAGTCTTTTTTTCCATACTTTTTTTTGTCTTTAACGATCATAATGTTATATTTTATTATTATATGTCATATTATATTTTTATAAATTTTATATTTAATTTTTATTATGATGAATTGTTGCATATTGTAATTTACTTATAATTGGCCGGAAGGCTTTAAATTACAAGCCAGAAATAAATAAATAAATAAAGTATCAATAGCTTTCCACCAACATTTGCTTTTCAACTTTGCAAAGACAAGCATCTGTTTCAATGTCCTTAATTATTAGTCTGTGTTCAATACACTTTAAATCACACAGTTAACGCACTATAATGAAGCAAAATTAAAACCCATTCACACTTGCGCTTAGAAATTATGGAGAAAACATTAATTTTTGCGAAACTGGTCAATTTATAAAAGAGGTACCAAATAGGATACAGCCAATTATTATAAAACAAAACAAGGCACAAAATTTCAATCCATAACTAGAAATTTCAGAGTAAAAAATAAATTTTAATTTATAAGACAGATGAATCTAAGAATATATGAGTTAAATCGGTCATATGTATGAGAAGTATCAGATAAGATATCAGAA
The DNA here is from genome assembly GCA_019455685.1 of Philornis downsi. NCBI lineage: Eukaryota > Metazoa > Arthropoda > Insecta > Diptera > Muscidae > Philornis > Philornis downsi. Next base: position 417,486 of record JAHXMU010000244.1, read on the forward strand.
CATGGGTACACTGCAACAACATAATAGGAAATTGCAGAGGAACGATTTCGGGAAATTTGAGAAGTGGAATAATATTATCCATATTTATACCTTCATATCATTTGATAAGCCAATAATGTTATACCCAGATGGGAACGTTTAAAATAGCAAGTAAAGTACAAGTAATTAGTTTGTAATGCTTAGCAGAATTTGGAAAGAAATCAAGCAATTAATCACACTCCTTCTCGAACCTTCCATAAAAATTACAGGTTTAAGTCATAAATACTTAAGTTCGTATCTATTATTATTATACTAAATCTAATTAAGTTTACCACGGTTTCAGCATTTTCTGAAGTAAAAATAACAGAAAATAACATAGGTTCAAAATATTCAGAGATTTATGTCTTTCAAGAAGTCGCATTGAATGCGACACACTTCAATTGTGGTCAATTGTATGATTTTTAATGAAATTGATCGGATAATCGCGCACAATCTGGTAAGTCCAACATATATTATCTAATTTAACTAATATATCCTCAAGATCCTCAATCAATAGAACTAAATCAATCTAGCATGTGTCACACATTTAATTAAACTATGTTAATATGACTAAAAATATAAACTGACCGATTTAGCAAAGTTCAGAGGAGCTTCTAGAATTTCTAAGCAGAGGACTTCAGGAAGTTTTTGTTTTAGTAGCCTTCGTATATTTGAAAAAATCGGTTTGTGTTCGCCCTTTCACATATTTGAAAAAGTCGAAAATCGACTTTTCATATATTTGAAAAGCTAAGGTCGAATAATGTCCCCATATTGGAAAAATTTGGAAATCATTTTTTATCGCTTAAACTGCTAAAATGGATGGTCAAATAATATAATTTCTGATTTGTTGCACTGCCGTCATTATTTTTCTTCACGGAATTTGAATTTAGAAAAAAGGTTTTTATTCATAAGGTTTGTGTATCTGGAAAGGTCAATTTCGACATGAAAATAGCTTTTGGCGGTTAAAGTCTTCGAGAAATCATTTGAATATACACATATCTCGTTGATGCATCCTCAATACAATAAAAATTCTATTTTGCAATAAAATGCAAAATCTAACGTTTCTTAAACCCGCATTGAAATGGGTTCTTTAATACTAATGTCTATACAGGTGACACAGTTATAAATATCGATAGCTTATGAAGCTACGACCTTACCATGAAATTCCCGGCAACGGTCAACATGTACATTTTGTAGCTATGATCATCTGAAAATATATTGGTCTAAGATCATTAAGATCATTAGAACGTGCATATTGCATCATCTTTTTTTGAGGGGTAGGAAAGGCGCGGGTGGGGGGGTGCCTACATCGTTGGGTTGGCGGGCTCATGGAGTTTTAGTCGCTATGAATCACTTCGACGGAAAGCGTCGCGCATTTTGCTTGCGCGCATTTTACGAGAACTCTCGTTCATATATTGGCTACTAGGCGACTATATTGTGCTGAATATGGACAACGGCGAATTAGTGAAGCTCCGAGTGCTAATTTAATTAAAATATGGGTAAAGCGTTTTGAGGAGACCTGTTCAACATTTAAACCACAAGCAAATAGTCGCCCAAGAACATCTAGGACCGAAGACAATGTTGAGAGAGTTATGGAGTCAGTACGAGGAAATCCACAAATGTCGACTCGCAAGAGATCGTCTGTCTTACAATTATCGCGACGAAGTTTGCAACGAATTTTAACATTGGATCTTAAACTGCATCCATATAAGCTGCAATTAACACAAGAATTGAAAGAGTCTGACTTCATAGCAAGGCTCGCATATGCTAACGAAATGTCTAATCGATTTTCCAATTTTGACAATATCCTTTTCTCTGACGAGGCTCATTTCCTTATGAATGGGTTCATAAATTGTCAAAATTGTCGTTACTGGAACAGTGAAAATCCCAAATCAAACACCAGAAACCATTGCATAGTCCTAAAGTGACAGTATGGGCAGCAATCTCTGGCAGAGGAATAATTGGTCCTGTTTTCTTCGAAAATGCGCGGGGCCAAAACGTCACGGTTAATACGGAACGCTATGTTGAGATGTTGGACGGATTGTTGGCTCCAGAAATTGAAAGTTCAAGAATAGTGAATTCCAGAACTTGGTTCCAACAAGATGGAGCTATCGTCACACATTAAATGACTCCATGGCGGTGGTGAAGCAGATGTTCGCTGGCAGACTGATTTCGAAAAGAGGTGATATCTCATGGCCCCCACGTTGTCCAGACTTGACGCCTCTTGACTTTTTTTTGTGGGGATACCTCAAACACAAAGTCTACAGTAATAATCCAAGAAGCATCGTTCAGCTCAAGGAGAATATCCGTGGTGAAATGGCAGCCATTACACCAGTATTACTGAAGAAAGTTTTCAATAATTTTCGTTTGCGGTTAGAGGAGTGATGTCGTAGAGAGGGTCGCCATTTAGATGATGTTATTTTTAAAAAATAAACTCCATTTATTACTCTACAATGCCTTAGATTTATTTTAACCGTACCTTTTGTATTTATTTTTTAATCTATTTTTTAAATATACACGTTCTATTGCGCCACCCTGTATTACATATTATTATACCTACATAATAATACATATTATTATACCTATTTGATTAGAATCAAATTTCGATTATTTTCGTGAATTGTAAATTTTTGTTTTTGTTTGCTTGTTTACCACCCAAAAGAGGCGATTCTTGGAGCTGAAGCGTTGCGTCGGATCTCATCCTAAGACGAATGAATGTTGGTACGATATTATTAAGTGGCTTTTTCACTTTAGTTGCCACTAGACGAATATCCAATTACGCATTACCAGCGAGTACTTGCCTATAAGTTGAAACATAGGATACAAAAATGTATCTTTCATCGTGAGCTTCGTCAGACCCCACATTAGAATTTAGAGTAAACAAATATATTTTTCGTCGCGATCTTCTTCAGAGGACCCACATTAGAATTTCCCATAGCACTGCTTTCGAGTTTGCTTTTGCTACATAAGATCGACAATTGTTGTTTCCCTGTGGTTATGGTTGCTTGCGTGATTTGCTAAGTTTCAGTCATATCTTTTCTCGTTTTTAATATAATAACCCAAATATTGACTATACAGTAGGTGACATTCGCGTACTCTTAATGAAAGCTTCGTTGATTGGTTGAAGCTGACTAAATTTAACAACATCGGTAATTGCTAGTCTTCGATTAGAATCGTGAATCATTGCGAATTGGTTAATAAAACCGACTCAAATCATTAAAAGTTAATAACTAAAACGAAGAATTCGATTTACAGTTTTATTTCTTTTAATTAATTTTACATTATGTTTTATAATTTTTCTGATTTTTGAAAACAATTTAATTTTGTAAATTTTTGATTTTATTTGAAAAGATATAATTTCTATTCGATAAGAAAAACAATGCAAATAAACAAATTCGACAATTGAATACAAAAACCATTCGATTTTTCTAAGAAAAAATATAATTTTGCTCAATTTTGATATGTGTGCCTTATCGTCTGTCTGCACTTATAACAGCGTTAAATAAAACCACACAATATACAGCATATAGCAAAACAAAATATGTTGTTTAATTTCAATACGCCGTAAATTGTAAATTACGTTCAATACGCCGGCACTTATTTATGCTCTTGGGTTAATATAATTTGACCATCTTTTATTCTAATGCGACCCTCTTTGGCCATAGCTGCAGCTTCCGCCTTTGTAACCCGTATCTTCTGTACCTTAACGTTTCTGTCGCCGATTTTCATTTTTACTATGCTTTGGTTACTCGTGGAAGAGGAATTCTCAACAGCATTTTTGCTGGTACTTGCACTTACGCTCTGGGGCGATGCAGCAGATTGTGCTCCGGTCGCTTGCGAATCATTGTTACCAGCTGTTTTTTTTATAGTTACACCTTTTGGTATTTTAAGGAGCGATTGAATAGATGGTTGATTTTTATCTCTAACTGGTTGATTTGAAGACGCAGACGCTGGTACTCTACGTCGTAGTTGTGGTGACGGTTTTGGTTTTACAGTGGGTTGAGGGACAACTTCCTTGCCAGCGCCTTCAATTTTAATTTTTTTTAATGGAACAAGAAGACTGTTGTCTTCAGTGTTATGGTCGGTAGCTTGTTGAGGGGCTTTAATGACGATTTGCTTTATAACTTTAGGTGATGACTTTTCTGTAAATCGATAAAAAAAAATATAAAAATATAAATATAAATTATTTGTCTCATGCTAAAAGGAAAATTCGGTGTTGTTTGTTTTGTATTCCATTCTCATCAGATTTAAATACTCTGCCACTGGGAGTTTATTTCAGAAAGGTTTATAGTTCATATTCAAGCTAGAGTTCGTTCGGGTTTAAAAAAAAAATATTTACAAGAAAACAATTATTTTAATCTATTATATAATCTCCCCCTTTTTTAATAAATTCTTCCAACCTCTCTGGGAGCTTCCTAATTCCTCTCTCATAAAACTCGCGTAGTTTTTCTGAAAAAAGCGTTGAATTAGTTTTTTCACTTCCTCGTCGTTATAGAAATTTAAAACCTTCAAATAGTTGCTCAGACTGCGAAGCTCTGACAGTTTCAGACTAGTCCGCAAGGCAGTGTGAGGCCCCGATAAGGTAATTTGAGGTATCCACACATCGAGGTTGCTCACAAATCCGAGCTCCTTCATGACTCCGTGAACGGTTGAAACTAATTTTTTGATTATTTCGCTAACTATTGCACAGGGATTAACAATAATTAATCTCTCACCTCCTCGGAAACAATTTCCTTTCGTCGTCCTAATCTGGGGGCGTCCGTTAAGGAGAAATCGCCCGTAGAAAATCTTTTAAATCATTTCTGACAAGTTCTATCATTTTCCGTTTTCTTCACAAACAGACTCTATTTTTCAACTGGCTTTAGCAGCTGGTTTTTCTTTTCTGAAGTAATACATTTCGCTCATTTCTACCACTTTTCAAAACATTTTTTTTTTAAAGCGCTGTAACCACTCACGACTAGAACTAGAACAAAAGTAAAAAATAGTAAGCAGTTTAGAGAAGGGGTGGGAGGAAGTTATGATAATGTTTGAAGAAGCTCTACGTCATCAGAAGTGACGTCATCAGTGACAACCCAATACATTCGAAAACCTGTAATCCTTGTAATCTGTTGGACAATCCATTATGATTGTCCAAGGCAAAGGAAATGTAGTAAATAGACGAAAATCTAAAATATTCGGCAGAACTCAAGTTTATATGCCGTGGTACGCGGTCAGATTCACTATTTAAGTTAATGTGGCTAAAACGTATTTATGAGGCACTAATCGACCTGTAGTTTTTTTTTTTTGGAGAGGTGTGAGGTGTGTGCCCAAAGCAGTTCCCGAAAATATCTACAACTTGACTGAAATTATGCTACGGGAAGGAGATGACTTTAAGCTTCATTCATTTCATTCTTGACTTTCACGTTCATATATTGTGAGAACAATCTACGTTCACAAAGCTGGAGTTCCACAGCACGCAACTCAGTCTAAGGTCCGCCATACACAAAACGGACGAAAAGCCAAATTAGGTTCTGCCATATAGGCAATCAACCTCATACAATGTTTGTAGCAGCGACTACACACAAGAAATAATATGAGAATTATTTTATTCGTTTATTTTTGTTGCCACAGAAGTGCCTACTTTTAAAAAGAAAACAAAAGCGCTCGCTTGTTCAGTCTACCAAATTTCTTTAAAATTATATATCAGTAAAAGTGAAACCTTTACGCAATCGGGGAGAAGCGTGAAATATTACGCATTATTGCATTAAGTCAAGTGACATTACACTAGCATTTCTTAAACGAATATTTAAAAAACTCCAGAAGTGCATTGAGCTCATGGGGGGTTTTGCCACTTTGCTGGTCGAAATTCGATGCATAGATTACCTTAATTGGGATCTAAACTATGCATCTGTGATAAAATATCCAACAAGTTGTACACTTATTTCATAGTCTATATCAAATCGAATCGAATTGTAAACCCGACGAATTTATCAATCGTTGTGATCAACTGACGTTGAATAAGTTTACAATAAAGAACACGCAGTAACGGTTCTTTAAGGCAAATAATGTTATAATGTATACACAAAGTTTTTCCAAGAAAATAAAATGTGCACATGAACCAAGTTTGCGGACAAATCGTCAAAGAAGAAACCAATATGAATGATGCCCTGTGCCCACATTGTATGAAGTGAAGGCAATATTTATTAAAGCGCCAAATCCGCAGGTAAATGCATAGATTCGAACTTCGGTCCTTTAGACTTTACTTTCCATTGCGAAAGAGAGAAATCAAAAATATTATTACTCTTCATAGACAATTTTGCATTCTGGTGCATAATTTATTTCGAACTTTATAAAGGCGACCATCTACGGTTTCATCCTACCTTTATTTCCCACATACAAATTCTTTATATGAAGACAACATACACGAAATAAATATTATTTAATTACAAAGGCTAAATTTGTTTTTTATGCTTGTTTCGTCGTTTTGACATACGTTCACACAATTATTTGTCCGACGAATAAAACCCATGATCTTTAGATCACTGAGTAGCATCAATCTATAACGGTTCTTCAGCTGCATCGCTAATACGGAGTATGGATTCGCCTAACATTCATAAATAAAATTCATGAATATATTTGAATTCATGTAGTTTTTAACTTTATATTATCATTTTTTTTTATATTTGAGGCCTTAAGGCTTAAAATTTCAATTCTGAATGAATAAATTAAATTAATGTGTACTAAACAATTTTATATTTTATTTGCGATGTTATACGATATAATTGACCTTTTTAGCTTTTCTGCATCACGATGTATAATTAAATGAAATGAAATGAATTCAATAATATTAATGTATAAACATATAATTTTGTATTTTTTTTTCTTAAAATTATATGCGAAGTTAATAATGTTAATATATAGGTAGAAAGATAATGTTTTTTTTTCATTTCATTTATTCATACATTGTGATGTAAAAAAACCGTATAGTTTAGATTAAAACGAAAATTGAAAACAACATGAGACTAATTACTGCACTAATAATAGAAACGTGAGACAAATAACATATTTGTATCAAAAAATTTGAAACATTAACATAGAAGAAGTTCGCCATAATAATTAAAATAGTGCGCAACCTGATGTTTGCAATCTCGATTACGACGCGAAACGCATGTGGCAATGAGCCCAATTATTTTTATTTTATGTATAACGTTGCTATCACTAAAAATTGATATAGATCAAAATAAGTCATTAGTGAACATAAGCAAAGATTTTATACTCATTTGGTGACAAAAAGGTGCTTAGACAAGATGATAGCAACTGGTACCATCTTTTATAAAAACTATATGTTGCTTGACATCAGGATGATCCAGCAGTCTTTTCGAATATTAAGAAAAATTAAATGTTGCATCAACGTGCATAGCCCTACTTTCGGAAATTCGGCACGGTATGAATCATGAGCCGTATGGACAATAAACAGACATTGACATAGTTGAGCGCTTCAAAATAAGGCGATTATATCGCCTAACGCCACGCAAAACGAATAAACGATAATGAATCGAATTGTTTAATGGTCTACATTGTAAATGGCGCGAAGTAGAGGCGCAAGAAGGACTCCATCGAAAGGATCATATTATCGAATCCAAACTAATAAAAAAAGGCACTGAAATCCTTTATTATTTGCGCTAAAAAAATTTGAGAAGAGTTTCAGTTATTTTTTTTTTTTTTTTTTTTAAATAGATTGCCAAGTAAGAGTAACCAGGCAGTTTAACAAACTTCCAAACACATTAAAAAATTTTTCTTCATCCCAAAATACTTACAAGAAGAGACTTCTTGCGTATTACAATGATATTCCTCATCTATTGTTATCCTTTTTTTCTTTGATATTGCCGTCAGATATTTTGCTGCCATCTTTTTCTTTTTTTTTCATTCTGAACGGGGAAACGATTATCGCTAAACTTATTATTTGTTCTTCCTTTTTTTGAGCCATTACTTGTATAGCATTTCAATTACTTAGTTAATTAAATCTTAAAAAAATTACTCGGGGTTATTAATTTTTACCATTTCATCTGTTATTAAATTTGTTCGTTATATTATGGAGTAGCTATAAATTCCAATTAAAATTATAATTCCGTATTTTAGGACGAAAAACATGCATAGTGAAAAATTCTAATAAGCGAAGTAGATCATCATACTGTATATCGTATTTTTCTGGTATTAAGATACACAATCTTTTTTATAACATTAGTATTGTAAAGTTGTATAATGCATTTGTTATTGAATTATGAAGAAGATGCGTTGTAATATTGTAATTTAATCAAATCGGCCTTAAAGCTTAAAATTACCATCCTGAATAAATAAATTAAAATTAAATTGAACCCGGCAATAAAATTCTCAAAACAAACTTCGTAATCCACTTACCTTGCTTAATAGGTTTTGTAGAATTTTGTTCCATTTCATTTTCCAACGAGTCATCATGCAACATTTCATCTACTGTAGTCTGCAGATTGTCCTCGCTCACCTCTGACTCATTTTGGCTGCCACCTCCCATCATTTGTTCCGCCTGAACACGATCATTCTCATGGTATGCTTCCATTTCTTGGGCGTGATCTGTATCGGTATGCGCTTGCAATTTATCTGCTGTCATAAAGATTAAATCACAAAATTCACATGCATGTGCCTCTCCATCGGAATGTTCTCTGATGTGAGCGGTGAGATTGTCGATTGTATCAAACACCTCTTTACACAGCGGACACGATAGATTCTGCTCATCGGCGTGTGTGGCCGAATGGCGGAATAATTCATCACGAGTCTCAAAGCTTGAGTCACACCTGCTACACATGAAAGATACCATAGAGCTGCTATCAAATGCATTTTTGTGAGATCTCATATGACGTGTCAAATGATGTGACAGCAAGTAAGATTTTTTGCAAAATTTACAAGGATACGGCCTCTCACCGGCATGTGCTGTGAGGTGACGGGCCAATTTTCCAGTAGTTGAAAAGCTTTGGTCGCAATATTGACATGAATAGGGCTGCTGACGCGAATGTATGACTTCGTGACGCTCTAGTCCCTGTTTAAATGCGAATCCTTTGTTACAGAGCTTACATTGGAAAGGTCGGTTTATTTTATGGCGATCGGCATGTTTCTCCATTGCCTCTTTCGAGATAAAAGGCCTTTCACATGTAACACAAATATACTTCGGAATGTCGGTGTGAGATTTCTCGTGCCTTTGTAAAAGACTGGTACGGGAGAAAGCCTTGTCACAAGCAGAACATTTATATGGTTTTGAACCGTTGTGGGTAAATGAATGCCTTTGCAGGTCGTACTTGGAAAAGAAACATTTATCGCATTCCTCACATTGAAACTTTCTGTCTCTGGTGTGATTCTTCATGTGTATGTCTCTCAATTGCATCAATGGGAACGATCTTTCACAATGTGGACAGGGATAGACATTGGTCTCTATGACTTCCGCATTTTTGGGATCAGCTTCGGTTTCATATGGCTCATCATAATCGAGAATCTCTGCAACAATTTCCATATTACCATCTTGTCCTTTCTTAATTTTTGGCAAACTCAAGCGAGGTTCTTTTTCACGACTGGCTTCTTTGTTCAGAATGCGCACCGATGCCTTATTTAGCAACTTAGGTTTTGATTTGTTGCCCGAATCGACCATCACCACTGGCAGCGTGTCCATGTTAACAAATTGCTTTTCTTCAACGTCTTCGGCCGCCACCAACTGATGTATATCATCTAGCGATAATTCATCATTGTTTTCAATTTTTGACAGAAAATTGGATGTAGTCCCTCCTTCCTCTTCGATCTTTTCAACTTTTGTTCGTACAGGTTGAGGTGGCACAGGTTCTGGAGCTGGCGCTGAGTTCAAAATTACCTTCTTCTGTAGAAGGGATTCTTGAGTAACTATTTGTTTTGTTTGTTGCATGCGAATTTGCGTTGTTTGTGTACGTTGTTTGTTAAGAATATTTGCTGATTGTTGGGCCTGTGATGGCTGCTGCATTAACACCGGTTTTTGCAATTGCTTTGGCCACTGTCCAGTCAAGGGGTATTGCCTTAAAAGGTTATCGGCTTTCTTACACATTTGCTTAAATTGATAGCTGTATTCGAAAACTGATGTGCAATCCGAACATACAAATCCGGGCATGCCATCATTGCTGAAAACCTGAAAACGATATAAAAAACTTTAAATCTTTTATGTACCAGTAAATATAAGAGAGCCTTTTAGTTCGTTTTGAGATAATTATTAAAGTTTTGCGATTTAATGAATTTCACATGATTTTTGTACTAAACAAGAAAAGGTGTTTACGAAAACTTGCTATAGGTAAATCGAACTTTTTGAATAGTCAGCGTGTTTGGACTTTTTTTGGAAGTTCGACTTTTAAGGAACGAATTCTCATAACGATTTCCAAAATTAAACAATTTATTAACGCCGTTAACTAGACCAGATTACAAAGTAGTCTAAAGGTTTGATTACCGTGTATAAGAAAAGTTTCGTAAGTATATCATAGATAAACATAAAAAATTAATTTTCAGTGTCTAAAGTTATATTGTTATGGTAGAATGACTTATAATATTCGCGATGGATTGGAGGTATGTACCGCAACAGCGCGAGTATATTTTCAAGGGTTTATTTTCAAAAAGTTGTGGTCTTTCTCGTGAAATCTCTAATTCTAGAAATTAAGCGTTTTCATACATATCGGTTTTATAACATGTTTTATGTGTGTCTTTTTTTAAGGAAAGCATGTACTGGATATTTACCCAAGATACAGAGCAGCCTTTGCTGATTTATTTTGCTTCTGCTTGTTACACTTTCAAATCTATTTTCCTTTTTCATTTTTCCCACTTTTGCCTGAATGCTTTCTGTTGAACATGTACTCTAAAGGTACATTCTTCCAATTTCGCGAAACTGGTTTTATGCAATAAAAGATCGTAACATAATTTGCAAGTTGGACTTATTATTCATTTGACAAGAAATATTGTGAATAAGACAACACCAAACGTCTAGCGGTTTTAGGAGTTTTCGAGAAAATATTCTGTAGAATAAGATGGCCAATCATTTAAGCAAGCATTTAATTTACAATATAGACTTCGAAGGAAGTATATACCGAATTCAACGTGATCTGGTTTAGGATGAATTTGTTGCAAAGCAGCGCAGAGGACGACAAATTCTCCGTAGAGACATGCAGACATGAAAGACCTATTCGTGGTCTATAATCGATTATCGGCACTATTTACCCGACAGAAAAGTATATTAATCGCCTACAAAGTACTTATAATATTGAACCAATTAGTTTGGGGTAAATTCCTCTAAATCTCGAGCAAAGATCAATGCTAATTGATAACTAGGTAATATTATTTTAGCAGCAGCATCGGGGAGTCGACAAAGAATTGTTTTTGGGCTTTGGCAGATTTTGCAAAAATACAATGAAGTCTAACATTGTACACTGAATAACTTGTCAGAATTGCTAATCGCAGCAATACAGTATGGACAGGTTCAGCGTGTCTCTCCATAGCCTCTGAATCCAACGTGCTAAGAGAAAAATCGATTCCCCAATACAGCGTGATGTTAATATCTTATTTAGGCACTATAATACATCCAAACTCGCATGCTGGAAACCATCGCCTACAAGAGCTTAAACTAATATTTTCAAAGTTTTACAAATACAGTAAATCATCGTAACTGATAGCCTAGAAACTAGACTGATTAAACCCCGTGAAAATTTTGCTGTAGTTAAGAGAAGGCTTACACATAGCTACTCGTAGAATTATTGGCCAAGTAACGTACATTTGGAGCGACATCGTACGACACACTATTATCAATTAGCTACCTGGCATACTAAAGTAATGTATTCGGATTCGTGTTTCGATAGCTCAATAATACAGAATAAATGGAGACAGCTGCTACAAAAATTGAATAACCACTCCTCATTGAATGTATTAAACTATATTGCGTAGGTCTGCTTGTCGTATATCAGGCTTTCAGGTAGCCTAGATCAGTCTGCACATACAGTAGACCAGTTTTTTGGGTGCATAAATCCTTTATGTATGACAAGGTATGAGATTTCCTTGAAAACCTAAGTTATTTATCATTTTTAGTCAATAAACACACCATTCTCTGCCAAATTATTGGCGGGACTATGCGGCGTACCTCTGGCGAGAAGTTGCAGGCCAAACTGCCACACTCGTCACTCCCTAAAGAAACATCAAACGTTCGGGAAATATCTTCAGCACAATTACTTACCTCAATTGATGCAATTGCCATAATCTGTATTGGCAATGGAGCCGATGTCTTAATGCGAGTGTCACGCATATAAATATTTGAGAGCTTTGCCTGATCCTGCGATAGACAAAACCGACAGATGCGTCGCTTCTTTAGCTCTTGATTCAGCGCTTCTTGATCTAATCCAGCCATAACGAAAATTAATTTCTTGAAATGTACTTGGTATAGATTAACTTGAATATAATCGTCTGGTATCAGAAACTGCACCAAGAATAATTATCTTTCGTCCAACTTCTTTTCACTTTTTTGCTTGCTTTCCCCAACCAAGATGGTGGATGACTATACTTTCAGCATATGTCAAAAACCAAGCCATTTGCAAACATTTTGGATGATTCCCAATAAATGAACACCAGGCGGCGCCTTGCAAAGTGTAATAGAGACCATTTATATGACAAACCACTCACAATACCAGGATCACAATAGTAGTTGGTCCATTAAAAACAAATAAATTAGAAAATCAAAAATAATAATTTGGTAAAAAATAAAAGATGAAGTCTTGTTTTAGTTAATAAAATCAAATAAAAAAGTCAAAATAAAAGCGCGGCTGCATCGATAAATATTAAAAAATTAATTTTGTTGTGCAATCACAATGACCGTTTGATGACACTTCACAATAATTATGTTAAAGCACTAGTGTCATCTTTTGGTCAAAAACATGCAGCTAAATGCATTTGTTGGGTTCGTTGTGGTGCAGGCTAAAAATAAAAGCGGCGGAAAATGCAAAAGACTTTTTTTTATAGAAAATCATTTATAATACCATTTACAACAAAATTTAATTACGACAATTTAAAAACTGGTCTCAGATTTAGATGTTTTCCATACCAACGTATATGTCTTCTTACTGGTTCTGGTTCAATTGCTTTCAATAAAATTTTACAGAAGCAATGCAGTGTTAATATTGTAGGGCGAGTTTTTAACTTGTTTTTTTTAAATATTTAATTACTTGTTTCTGAATTAAGTTTAATCTGAATTTAAACACCAAAAGGATTTTTTTTTAATTTGTCAAATAATAATATTTTTTTAGTAGTACAGAGCAGTACAAATGTGAGTGTACATATACATAATTATTTCAGTACTTATTTTGACGCGAGTTTACTACGCTCAATCAACATTACAAAATTCGATGTAGTTCACAACTTATGCCAAATTTTTAAAACAGATTTACACTTTTTTCCATTAGTAATTCAACATGTGTCATAGGAATGAATTCGGAAACTAGTGAACGAGTTCATCAAAATTTTACTACAAGCTTAGCCTCTCCTAATTACCATTCATATTGCGTATAATGCTATTATGATTTCCAATGACGAACACATCTAATTAAAAATAACTGCTTATTTTATAAATATATCGATTGCTATTTTTGTTTTAAAATTTTTGAAGATTTATTTTTCCCTGTCTTTCACCGTGAGTCCGCGTTCGCGTTTTACGCCATATGAAAGGTGTGCGTTACGATCAGGGGTTTTTACTAGCAAATAGATTTAAGCAATATTTTAGCAGTATAGACCAGTATTGGCGTTGATTGATTAATAAATAAATTAAAATTGAAATCTAAATTAATTTTAAGTCAAATAATAATTGTAATTTGTATATTGAATTACATAGTCCAACTTGAAAATTTTTGAAATGAATTTAGAACAATTATGAAAACAGCCGCAATATACTGAAATATTTTAAAATTATACCAATGCTGGACTCATAGTCATACAGTTTCAAAATGCTCGAATCGAAGTAATTCAATCTTATTCTGATTCCGAAAGGTAATTGGTTCTCTAAACGAAAAAGAGACCAGTCACTGAGGAGACAATGGGACATTAGCTGTATATAAGTGATGTGCCTTTGTGCTCAAGCAGCAAGGTTTCCTGCGAGATATTTAATTTAATTCATTTATTCAGTATTGTAATGTTAAGCCTTAAGGCCGATTTATTAATTAAATTACAATATTACAACATATCTTCTCCACAATTCAATAACAAATACATTCAACTTTACAATACTAATGTTAGTAATACTTATGATATTAGAATACTAATGTTGTTAGAATTTTTCACTTTGTATGTTTTTCGTCCTAAAATGCGGAATTATAACTTTAATTGGAAATTACAGCTACTCCATAAAATAACGAAACATGTATTAATAGATTGAATGGTAAAAGTTAATAACTACCAGTACTTTTTTAAGATTTGATTAACTAAGTAATTGAGATACTATACAGGCAATGGCTCAAAAAAAAAAAAACAAAAAAAAATAACAAACTTAGCGATAATCATTTCCCCGTTCAGAATGGAAAAAAAGGTGGACAGCAAACTATCTGACGGCAATATCAATGAAAAAAGGGCTCCAGTGGATAATTATGGATGCGGAATATCATTGTAATATGCAAGGAATCTCTTTTTGTAAGTGTTTTGGGATGAAGATTTGGGATGGGATTTTTAATGAGTCCGGAAGTTTGTTAAACTGTCTGGCTACTCTTACTTGTTAAGATCTGCTCATATAATATTTTGTGTTATGAATGATCAATTGATTAGTGCGAATTGATCGAGTAAATTTAAATAATTCTGCAAGAAACATCGGTGATTGATTTTTATTAGAATTAAAAAACAAAACCAACGACTACAAAATTACAAAAAAAACAGTCTAGAAATTGGAGCACAAACGGAGACACGTGCACAATTCGACGAAGATAGAACAGATAACGTATAGCACGATTGAAGGACAACTGGATTTTTGTTATATTGCTTTTAACTGTACCGGCATATATTTCGATACAATAATTTATAAGCGACATTATTAAACAATGTACTAATTTTCGTTTAACATAAAGCGGAATTATTAAATCGAAATTATATAATCGCCAAAGGGTATGCAAATCAAATGAGAGCTTATCATCAATTATAACGCCCAAACATTCAATACTGCGCACAAATTCCATAGCCACCCCATTGTAAGACAAATCCAATTCACATGGATGGGAAGCAAACAACATTGCTTTTGTCTTAGACGGATTAACTTTAAGTTTATTTGAGGACATCGACAAAGAGATACATTGGAATACATCCACAATTTTTTTTCAATTGAAAAGCAGCTGAACATCATCAGCATACGCAAAGCATAAACAATTATCCAATCTACTAAACAACGGTGAAAGGTGCGGCCTTAGCTAGCTTACGCTAGATGGAACCCTTTAAATTCTCTGCTAATATTATTTTATTTTTTTTTTTTCAAAAAAAAAAAAAAACTGTAATACTAAGTTTTAAGGCCAAAAAATGCGTATTACACAGCAATAAATTCCTGAGTATCTATAAAACTCTTAAATCCATTTAAATAGATATATATATATATATATATATATTATAATGTATATATATATATATATATATACATTATAAATCAATATTATCACCAACGTTGGCTCCCCAGCCGTAATTACAAAAAGAAAAAAATTGTATTAAACAAATTAAAATGAATGTTTATTACCTTTTTTTTAGTTCTTAGTTCTTCTTTTCCCCAACTCTACTCTCTGTAGCGTTTGTACGGTTATACTAAACAATAATGCAGCTTTTAATAACACCACTTTTAACATACAAGATCATTTTTAATCTGCCATAAAAATCAATAGACACTTGAATTTATAATATAGTAGAGTGTATTGTTTTCTTGGTTGTTATGTTTTATTTATTATCAAATAACATTTTTCATTGTTTTACATATATACTTATATAAAAAACCTAACACTCTCTTACACAGATTATGTAGATAGGCTGTGAAATTTTGTTCTTCTTATATCTCTTTATTCTCGATTTTTTATTTTATTTTAGTTTGTTCTAAACAAGTTGAAATCACCATTGGTTGCTATGTATTGTGTCCGAGTTCTTCCTGTTAGTTTTTTCGTTCTACTATTTCCGGTAAATAACAAATTAAAAGAGAAAACAATTGGACTATTTAAATAGTAAAATTATAATTACACACATGTTAAAAGTGTTCAATGTTAACGTACGTAAGTAAAATATGATATAAATTCATTAAGACATTTGCATTTAACATTCAGTTTTATTTTAAATAAAATGATGGGATTGGTTCTTCGGATTTTCCTCATTGGCAAAAGCCATATAAAGGACATAGTTATGATTTTCTTTGTTGGTCAATCGAAGGTTGATACACCAAAATTACACATAAAACACTTGCATTAGTCAAAATCCAATTGAATTAAAATAAATAGAATTTCTTGTTTATTGGTAGGATAACTAAAATCGTGGAAATCAAAAACTTCTCAGATGTAAAGCACATTTTATTCCTTTTTTAACTAGTAAGCCAAAGGCTGACAATACAAATTGCGTGGAACTACAATGCTTTCGTAGTTGATTTACGACTGCCACTTAATTCCGGAAAATTCTGCACAATTTCATGCATTTTCTGGTGAGTGTCCATATCGACGGGTAGCAATACTTGCTTACATGTGGAGCATACGTCTAAAGCAGGAAGTGCTTTACGTTGGGTAGGCGTTAATGTATTTAAACGTTGTTGATGTACCAAATATAGAGCCTGAAAAAGTGAATAATAAGCATTGTCAAAAATCTTGGTAATAGTTTTAAACAATACCTGCTGTTTACTGATATCTGGTAATAACACCAATAATTCAGGGAAAGTCGAATCAAATTTATCCTTTAAGGCAGCTTGACAATGTTCATAGTAAGAATCAGCTTTGACTAGGCCATCTCGAAACATCTGAGATATATAACGAAATTCTTCTAAAGCTTCGATTGATTGTAGGACGTCCCTAAAGTAAAAGATTAAACGCTAGAAAAGATAAGAATAAAATGAAATCGTTAACACATTTTTGTAATTTCTGTCCCACTGGCGCAAGAGCTTTACCACCACTTACTTGATTACGAAGTAATGCATCGGTTGGTGGCGTAAAAGTATGAGCTGGTAAAATGCTGTAACTCTCTCCCAACGAACTGGTAAATGTTAAGTTGTTTGGTGATTTAGCCACCGAATTGACAGTGACATTTGAATGATACTCTGCTGCCCCTTTAGAGGCTCGTGATGGACCCGATGGACTCTGTGGTGGTTTCTTTTGATTGTTGTTGTTGCCATTAGTCAAACTGTTATTCGTAGCTTTATTTTCGTTGTTGTTATTGCTGTTATTATTATTGTTAGGTTCTTTAACCTTCTTCTCTTTAGGTTTCTTATCCTTTTTGTTATTCACATTATTGGAACCATTACTTGCCGTATTTCCATTGCTTATCACCGTACTGTGTTTGGGAGCTGAGGAACCATTGTTTGCCTTTGGTAAAACTGGCGCTGGAGCAACTTTATTCTTACGATTTTCTAACTCCTTCTGTTTTCTTTCATTCACCACATCTTTGAGCCAAGTATTTACAGGTGCAGGAGCATTAGCTAAGTGAACACCACTACCACCACCCAAGGACGGGAAATTTTGCGACGTTAATTTCGGAGCACTTCGAGCTTCGGCTTCCTTACGAGCTTTCGCCTCAAATTCCTCCTTTTGCACCAGTTGTATTTTATGAAAAGTTGCAGGATTTGCTACTGATACATAATCGTCTACCAGGGTACGATGCTTTGCAGATACAGAAGTTACTGGCAGCTGTACACCAGATGAGGGCAAATCTTCATTGAGTGTTGCGGCCTTTCCTTTTTTTGTTTTACCCGTGGGCAACGCAGGGAAATCCATCGCATTAGGTTTTTTAGGCGCCACAGTATTGGCACTGCTGGCTGGTCGATTGGAAACATGTATAATCATTCCACTGCTTGTTGGAGGCATATTGCTGGGAGTAGAGGTACGCGGTACAGCACCAGTTGCTGGTGTTGGTTGTTTTTTTAGAACTGCTGATATAGGTGGAAAGGCTTGTTGCTGAGACTTTGTTGCTGTGGCACCACCGCCGCCTCCACTGCCAGCAATAGTAGTGTTGGCACCACCACCTAATGCAGGGAAATTTTCTTTCGTCCTTGCCAGACCAGATACCCGACTGCGATTTATGATATTCGAAGGTGGTGGACGAGTTAATGACACACTTGGAGTAGTTGGTGCTCCGGCCAAGGAGGGAAATTCCTGTTCACTACATGGGTTGATATTGGGACGTGATTGGGCTGGTTGTTGATAGGTGGGTTCTTCAATTTCCGGTTGGACCTCGTTGTTGCTACAATAAAAAATAATACGTTTCGGGGGAGAGGCTCATTCATATCAATAATGGTCTTGTTTGAAATTATGTCCCAAAAAATGAAATAATAAATGATACAAATAAGGTAAAAAATTAGTACTTAGAACCAGTAGGGAAATCATAGTCAGATGAACTGACTTAGATATAAGGGGCAACAAAAGTTATACTTTTTTAATTTGAAATAAAAACAGCATATGTTATGAGTTATGTTATTTTCATTTCAGGTATTGGTTCATGACATTAATATTTAGAAATGCTTCCCCGGAAATGGATTGGACTTTGAAACACCAATTTGCATTCGTCCAAGTAATAAGGCGAATAAAGTTGCTTTGAACTTTCGTGGTTTATGGGAGTAAATCAATGACTTTATACAACTCCAAAGAAAATAGTCCAATGAGATTGTATCGCATAATCTTAGCAGCCAATTCACATCGCTATTCATGCGGATTAAGAGAACATTGACATTTTATCTTACAAGATTAATACCATGTTGCAACGTCTTTTTAGAATGTGAACTTTGATTGTTCAAATTTTTACAATACCAGACGGAATTGTTTTCAAATGTTGGAAATTACATTACTATAATCTATAAAAATACGTAAAATTATCGAGATATTGAACAAGGAGAGCGGGCAAAGGGACAGTATTTGCTTGATCTCTTGCCGCTCTAATATTTTCAATTTTCACGTCGAAATACTCTTGATAATCCGCCCCATCACAGGCCTTAACATCATGTTCTAAAATAGCATTTGCCCTCTCAACATAACCAGCAGTCTCTCCCCAAAACAACAGAGTCTGATTTGTATTTCTACTTCCGAATAGTCTTTATAAAGAAGCCTATAGTTCTTTCTCACATTATCTGATGAGGGTCAGAATGGAAAGCATGTGAGTGACCCGAAAATTGAGAGACATTAAAGATTATATATTATTAATCAAAAAGAAGTCAATCAGCGAAGTGGATCTCCTATTTTACTACAAATGAATACGTTTCGGATTATGAACAAATGACAGACTACACTTCATACGGAGAGTACGCAGTAAGTTTAATTTAGTAGTACTGAACAAGCTGTAGTTAATGTTTCCAGTAATAACGATGTTTAAATATTTCAAAAATAGATCACGGTGGTATTGTTCAAAAACAGCCAAATTTTCCAAACGCAAATGAACTCCGATGTGCCTACGAATACAAATAGATTTTCGGAGTCACTATTAACTGAAAGTCGCATTAAGTGAATCCAAAAATAGAATGAATGTAGGCTCATTGAAGCTCTCCAATGTCAATTTACGGAAAGCAAACGAATTTGTGTTTCCTTTTTTTTTAATTGACAGAGTTCCTTAACCAGCTGCCGCTATAAATAATTTCGGAAACAAAACTATACTTACCCTACTCCCCTAGTTCTCATGTTAGCTACTCCCTGTTGTGTCTGCCCGGTACGCCCCCTTGGTCCCAATGTAATTTCCAGTTGTAGCGTTCTCGTTTGTTTGGCTTGCTGCTTATTCATTCCTTGACCATGAGCGCTCGCCACATGAGCTCTATAGTCGATCTCCGTACGAAATGCTCCTGTAAATTCTTCGGTAGCACATTTACCTTCTTCGCACAAAAAGTGATCCTGCCGAAAATGTTCTGCCAAGGCGGCATAATCTCGATAGAATTCATTACAACCATCCGCATCACAAAAGTGACAGTAGTAATGTTCGCGTCTCAAATGGCGAAACAGTTCATCACGATCCAAATATCGCTTGTTGCAGTACTCACACAAAGGATGACCACGGTGTGAACGGTTATCTGGATCGCCCTTCATCCGATGTATACCAAGTTCAGCCTGGGTATAACATCGCCGTTCAAAGGTGAATATTTTCAAATGTTCCACGCACAGATCGCAATAGAAGTGATCGTGTTCCTTGCGAACATGATTGCGAAGTCCTTGAAATGTGCGATAAGGAGGGCAATTGCACCTGTAATAAAAAAAAGCAAATGCGTGTAAAGAAAACCGAGTAAGAGAATTAAGAAAAATGTTGATCAGTGTTACCAGTTTGTATTTGAGAGGTGTTGTAGGCGAAATGTTCCTCATTTTTTAAAATAAAATCAGTATAATTTAAGCATAATTCAAAAACAACTTTTCCAACAAGATTGGGATCTTTAAAAAATGTTTAAAGCATTGTTATGTCTGTCAGACTATTGTAATCCACAGCCCGAAAACATTTTGGAATCTGCCAAAGTTTGAATGTCATTTGGCAAAGGCAAAGTTTGGCCTTTCAAGAATGCCCAACATTGCTGCAGATTTCTTTGCTCTCTATTATTGCTCTATGGTGTCTAATAGGTTTATTTATACTTTAATTTAATTCTATATCTAATCATATATAATTTATATCTATCATATAATATTAATGATCATATTCATAAACATTTATTGAACGCTTGAAGAACTTTTTTGAAAAATGAAAATTTACTTAAAAAACTTTCATTAAAATATGTAAACGACTATGAGTGCGGCCCTTACCGTTTAGTGGAAAAAATACTTTAATTTACTTAATTTACTTAAATTTACCAAATTTAAAATTTTTTTAACGACAATGGGTTTTTTGATGGAAGACTCTTCAGTAATGTACCCATTCCATGGTGCTAACTTTGAGCTAAAGCATTGGAGTTAAAAAAATGGAACCTCTTTTTGTCCATAGTTTTGTTTGGCTATCTCACGAACTGATATTCACGAATTCAAAACAGACTGTTATCCGCCCACTTTTTCTTTAATTTTTTGAGTACGAAAAAAATGCAAAGCTCTATAAAACTATTATTATTAATTAGTTACAAACGTAATCGAAAACTAATGTGTATATTCCAAAGTTGGAAATGTTTTTCAGGCCCCTATGGTCCGTGTTTACATAAAACATTCAAAACCGTACGTGAACAAATTATTTACAAAGGAAAGAGTTAGAAACTGGGTTTGAATAAAGAGTGCCGAAGTTTTCTTTACGATCAAAGGTTTCAAAAAATGATATTGCCATTATATATGTGTTCAATATTTTTTCCATAAAAATAATATTTTGATGACAACTGTAGACAATTAAAATAAATAAAAACTCTTCAAAACGAATTCTATTCGTATTATGAAGACGAATTGGGTGATTCGTTTTGTGGAAACAGGCTTTAAAGTTGTGTAAAAATAGAAATTGTCCCAAACAGAATTAAAACAAAGATTTTTTTTGTTGTGAACGAATTCAATTCATATGATCGTGAGTTCTAGTCGCATTCAAAAGCAAAAACAATGGAAATGAGTATTAATGTACTGAGTGAGCAATTAATTTGAGCGTTATAGGTAAAGTTACTAGTTATATTTTGTTTTTGTTTTTCAATTCCAGTAGTATTTATTTTATGCATTTTGTAATTTGTTTAATATTGGCCGAAAGGCTTTAAATTACAAGGCTGTTCAATAAATAAAATGAAATGAATGTGAAAACTTCTCCCACGTCTCTTTTACGGAATGTAAGGGTATCATAACAACCGGTTTGAATTTCTCCAAAATTGGAGAAATCGTTAATGATTTTAACTATTTGTTTATAATTCAAATGTAATACAAAAGCCCTTTGGTCGATACGATATATTACATATTCCATAATATCCTGAACAGATTCATTATTCAGTCTACTTATATATAAATCTAATATTAATATACATATATACAGGGTGGGCCATAAAGGTGTTGGCGGTTTAAATATTCAATTAAAAAAAACTACGAAACATAAAAAAAATATATTTGTATTTTTAAAAAGTAGAAGCTTGGGAATTTTTAAGACTTAAAAACAATGTTATCCAAATGGCTTCCCTCGGCTGCTTGACACTCTTTGAACCGAAGTCGCAAATTTTGGAAAACTCGTTGATAAGTCGTTCTCGGTATTTTGTTACTTTCCTGAATAATGTTTCTCTTCAACTGCTCTAAATTGGTCGGATTATTCTCGTAGACTACCGATTTGAGACTACCTTTTCGAAATGAGTTTTCCAGGAAAAACATTTTTCAGCAGCTCTGTGGATACCCTAGCCGTATGACATGTGGCCCCATCCTGTTGAAACCACATCCTCGAGGTATTGCCTTGAAGTTCTTGCAAAGCTGGCACCAAAAAGTCTGCTAGCATGTTGCAATAATTGTTCGCTCTAACCGTCATCGCATGCCCTCTTTCGTTCTCAAAAAAGTATGGTCCAATAATACCGGTTGACGTTATCCCAGCCCACACGACAAGCTTAGTTCTGTGAAGTGCACGTTCATGCAAGCGTCGGGGATTAGTCTCGGACCAGAACCGACAATTTTGCTTGTTCACATGGCCATTAAGGTGAAAATTGGCCTCATCACTAAAAATCACGTTGTTGAAATTCTTGAACCGCTCTAGCATCAAATTTACAAAGTTAAATAGGTTATTGGCATGATCGGGTTTTAATTCTTGGACTATCTGAATCTTATAAGCCTTCAAACGCAAATCACGTTTCAAAATTCGTCGTAAAGTTGTTCTTTTGACATCCAAAGACTGACTTCTCTTACTTGTTGACTGTTGCGGATTTCGCTGAACTGAAACACGAACACGCTCCACAATGTCGGCTGATCTTGCAGAAACTGGGCGACCACGAACCGTAATTGGTACTGTTGATTGGTTGTTTCGAACATTCTGATCCATTTTCGTATCACATTGGCGCTTGGAACTTCACTTAAATCGTGTAAACCGTGTTCATGCCGATACAAACGTCGTGCAGTAATCACTGATTTATTGTTTTCGTAATACGCTCGGACACAAAATGCACGCTGCACTCCCGTGTACGGCTCCATGGCGACTAAATTTCCAGGAAGCGGCGCAGCGAACAACATGTCCCCTCACCACCCCGCGCCGCGCGTTACTGAGAAATTGAAGAATTAAATCGCTAACACTCATATGGCCCATCCTGTATATATATGTACCACATTAACAAGACCTATAGCTTCAAACTTATTGGCTCCCCAGCTACAAAGTTTTAACATATCCCGTAAAAAGTAACAATTAACTAAGCTAAAATTGCAAACTTAAAAAGGCGCATCTCAGTTGTTTAATATTTTGGTACTACTTAAAGACATGTAATCAAAACATATTCGTACTAAGTATAGTAGAAACTTAATATGAAAAGGGATATATTTATGTGATAAATACTAAAGCAGTTTCAATCGAAAAACATTATTAGAATGTGGAAAAAGCCGCAAGTCATTTGGCAGCTAATTCCAAGTTCGTGCAATACATACTACAAACGATACTTCAAACATGGCGTTATAAATTCTTGGTGATATTACCTGAGGTCTTCTACTTGAAAGGGAAAAGCTAAAGTTATTGCATAAAAGAGCTGATATATCGCCCTTTACTGTTTTATAAAAGAAAAATAAATTCCTGTACTGCACAAAATACTCAAAAGGACATCCCAAGAACTTTTCCACATGTAAGAAGATATTCTGCCTTCTGCGAATATTATTAGCAAACCGTACAATAACATTCACAGCTTTCTTCAATCTTGACAGATTTTCAATATGATTTCTTGACGTAATTGTAAGACAACACACAATCTGAGGTATAAGTACAGCATAAGTTAATTTACATTTTACTGTAAGCGGCTAGAAAGTAGGAGCAGAATATAGCCTACGTAAAAAACATATATTCTACGGTGGATAGAGTTAATATGAACTTTAAATATTAACTCTAACCACTTGCAAACATCTGTGCTGACTAAAAAAGTCAATCGTAGACGTTCCCGAAAATATATGTCAATATCACACTCTAGGTAATTGGAAGGAGCAAATACAATAGCCTTGGTCTTAGAAGGGATAATAAGTAACGAATTTCTGATAATCCATGCAAAGAGTATGATAGACGACATAATAAAAGTAAAATCATAATGTCATCCGCGAATAAATTGCATATGCTAGGATCAATACATCAGAAATATCGTTAATATTAGTGGAACAAGACCGATCCTTGTAGGACGCCGACGTGAGTTCAAGGCAATTGGAACGTACACTAAACAACTTCACAAATTGAGATCTATTAGATAAATACGACATTACAAATCTACAAAAAATGTTGGAAATTTAAAATTCAATTTTAATTTCTTAATCAGAGTCGTAAAGGAAATACTATTAACAAATTTAGATATGAAAGATTAACAGATTGGTGGTGATAAGGACGTTGCGCTATATTCTTAGCGAACAGCATATTGAAGCTAGGATATGTGATTACGAGCAAGACAAAGCATTTGGGTTTTCATGATTTGCTCAGCAATTTTGGACAATACTGGTAAATTAAACTTCCAGGCTGACGAAAATGCCGAGACCATTAGCACTGAATTAGATACGTGTAAAATTAAATCCGAGGTATATGGGTAAATTATTTATAAACTAAATAGGAATAGCATCAATTCCAACCGATTTCGCTTTAACACTACCTAACGCATCCATCCAAAGCTCTCAATGATTTGGCCAGAATAATTGCAGGTGAATTCATCCAGCTTTGATCGCAAGAACGTAATTTGCTTTGTCTAATCGGAACATACGAAAATAAATTCTCTATAAGAGAAGAAATAATAACACATTGATCTCAATGTTACTTGTTAATAATTAAAGTTTCGTCAAATTCTGACAAAAAAAAAAGGTACGGAATCCTTCCCAGTTAACGTTATTGAAATAACGATAGTCAAAAATTTCTTCAATATATTGAGCAATAATTTTACAAACTTGGAACGAATGGATCTCGGATACCTTTATTTAAAGATGTTGAAGTAGTTATTTTGTTTGCGCAGAACTGCGCCGAAGACGTATCCGCATTTTGTTTCAGCAAGAAGGAGCAACTGCACACATAGCCAGACCGATTATGGCGGAGCTCCTACGAAAATTCCCAAACAAATTAATTTCCAAAAACCACACTTTCCGCTGGCCTCCAAGGTCACCTGACTTGACTGCACCAGGCTTTTTTTATGGGGTTTTGTTAAGCAAGAGGTGTACAAAACGAAACCAA
>JAHXMU010000244.1:442986-535397 GCA_019455685.1 Philornis downsi
TTTTTTATGGGGTTTTGTTAAGCAAGAGGTGTACAAAACGAAACCAAAGAATTTGGCTTAATTGAAGCAGTCCATTAAAACAATGACTGAGACGAACCCGATTTCAACCCTTCAGACCGCAATGAATAATTTTCTGATCAGGTGTCGCATATGCGTGAATGAACGTGGAGGTCATTTACGGTTTGTCATCTTCAAAACAAATTATAATAGTTAAATAAAATATAATTGAATTTTCAATACAATAAAAAAATGAATGATATACATTGATTAAAAAAGTTATTTCAATTTCTTGTTATAGTACGATTGGTGTGCCACCCTGTATTATAAATGCATTTTTAACGGCATTCAAAAAGTTGTACCGCCTACCTTTGAGAAATAACCGCCCACGCTTGAAGACACACTAACTGAGGAAAACATTTTACAGGTACAGGTACTACCGTTCATTGTAGAAAATAATCTATTACAGTAAAAAAAAATGCACACAGATAATTTTAAAGATAACTACATTTCAGGGAACAAACGCATAGAAAAATTGGATTCATTATATTGTCATCTCCGAAAGCGGCTTACATTACTGAACAAGGCTAAACATTGACTTTTAACATACGGATTAATTTTTTTATCCCGATTTATAAAGTATATTAAAATCGATCTTTTCTGAAGTCAAATAACATTTTTAATGACATTTTTTTAATGAAAGAATTGCAAACTCAAAGTATATGGAAATGCCTTCGTAACATACATTTCAAAGGAAAGGAAGGCCTTTTCAATTAGTTAAACTTTCGTCGTGTAGAAAATTGTTTGCAACCATTTCATTAATGGTTATTTTTAAACATTCTTCTGCAATAAGTTGTTGTTGGTGCTTGTATGAGGCATATTAAAAGGAAATCTGTTATTTTTTTATTTCGCGTTGTAAAAGTACTAGCGGGTTACGTTGGAGAATTGCTCAGATATTTTTGTGATACTTTGACTCTATATGTTGTTTGAATGCGCGAGGTCACAAACAAACAAAAATGCACCATATTTTAAGTTGCGCAAACACAAGCCAGGCGGCTAAAAAGGTAAATAGCGTTTGTGGTCCTAATACCACGATAGCCAACCACGCGCCATTTCGGTTTCTTCGATCTCGTCCTGTAGTTTTGTACCAAAGAAACGCCAATGTTTCAATTGCCCTAGAGCTAAAAATTGCACAAAGAATCGTTTGGAACAAGTTGAATAAGCCTAATTAAAAAAAAAAGCTCGATATATGAGTGCCACACGAGTTAACACAAAAAAGCTAATAAAAAAATGCAATATTTAATTTTTTCTCATTATTTGTATTTCCCTCCACTTCGCCTATTTTTAGTGCACTTTAATTTGAGCGTTATAAGATAATAGTTACTAGCTATTTGATGTTATAGTCTGAGTTATATTATGTTTTTGTTTTTTAATTCCAGTAGTATTTACTTTATGCATTTTGTAATTTGCTTAACATTGATCAAAAGACTTTAAATTACAAGACTATTCCATAAACCACGAATCGCTGCGGAGCAAACGATGGCCAAGCCAGAATTGACGGTAAGAAGGGCTTCGCTGTGTTTGTTTGGTGGGATTGGCAGATAATCATCCACTATTCGGACCTGTGCCGTCAAAAATTAGACCATCCGAAAGAATCAGTCGCCCAAAAGGGGCCAGCTTTAGCTAACAGGAAAGAAATTATGTGCCATCAAGACAACCCCAGGTCACAAACATCGATAGTGAGTAGCCAAATGTTCTGAGGGTTGGGAGGTTTTTATGCATCCACCTTATAGTCCAGACCTGAGACCAAGCGAAGCTTGTGAAAATCGACTGCTCCAGTTTTCCAATAGCGAAAAAGAGACATAAATGAATTACCTTGAAAATGGCAATAAATGATTGAACAAAACAGTACAGTACATATTTGAACAAAATCGGATCATTTTAACCATGCTAAGTAAAGTCTTCAATGTCATGTAAAACTAATGAATTTCTTTTTGGACATTCCTTTTCAACAAATAAACTCATCTATAAGAAATACATATATGTTTTTTATCACTCCGCATTAATCGTTTTGGAATACTCTAATGTTCACTTAATTGTGCGTTTCTTCTCACTAAATGTCCTACTTTCCTTCATTCTTCTCATTCACAACATAATAATCAGCGATAAAAAGGAGTCATGGCTGTTCACCCTCACTAGAGATTGACGAACTAATTTAATCTTAAATAGGACTATATTTGTCAGTTCAATCCTTTAATGTGTTGTCGCCCCAAAGTGCATTATCATATAAACGTTACAACCATTTAAAGTGTATTTTTTACACTCAATGTTGTTAACATAGCAAAGAAGCTCCTCGAAAACGTTTGCTAACGCAAAATGTAGATATATGTTACTGTTTGTGTTTTTTGCACTTTTTATAATGCAGTTCATATCTTTAGCCTGGCAACACTGTTGACGGTTTGACTCTTACTTGGGACACGGATGATCGAGTAACTCGAAGAATTTCTGTTGTATTTCACTGGTATAAAAGCCAATTTTGTACTTTTTACTGTAATATTCCGATCGATTTCTGGCCTCCAACTCACGGTATGGCAATTTCTCGTACGTAAAGATAACCTATAAAACAACCGTCGTATTATTATTAAATTAAATCTCGCATGTTTTCATTCAATCCAAACGACAATGATTACCTTCGATAAGACTTGTCTGCAGATGGGACATTCGTTCTGTTCGCACAACACCCTCATGCGCGTCGAACATTCATAGCACACGGGATGGTCGCACTCGCCAATGGAAAATACTTCCACAGTTTTAAAGCACACAACACAGGCATTGTCATCGATCGCAGTGGACATTGCTGCTGCAGCGGCCGCATTGGCCGCAGCTGCAAACTTTTCATTGCCTTTGTTAGCACTACCTTGGGACTTCTTCGCGGATTTCTTGTCACTACTCATTTTCTTTTTTTGGTGCGGAGTCGTTTTGTTTCAATGGAAGGATTTTCTACTCCCGT
Source organism: Philornis downsi (assembly GCA_019455685.1). Classification (NCBI taxonomy): domain Eukaryota; kingdom Metazoa; phylum Arthropoda; class Insecta; order Diptera; family Muscidae; genus Philornis; species Philornis downsi. The sequence goes on from JAHXMU010000244.1 coordinate 445,994, forward strand.
TCGCAACAAACGTGTGCAAATTGTTTCTTTTTTTTCTTTATGATTTTATGACGTGAACTTGTGTCACAAACACGTACGCACAAACTCTATTCAATGTGCCCGCAACGTCTGCCAAATAGTCAACGAATGGTTGAACCTGATATTCTCGATTATTAAGGTTTTTAAAGATCCGTAGAGTATGGGCTCGATAAAAGGATTTGATGACACCTTTGCGAGTTATTTTCACAAAATTTTTAGTTGATTTCAGAATATATCCGGAAACGTTTTTGTATGAAGGATGCAAACTTCACTTGCTAACGTGAGATGTGTAATTTTTTTACTTCTCGTATTTTTTCTTTGCTTTAGTATTTTGGTTGAGTCGAATGGGGATGCCATATCGGCAATCAGTTCATTAACAGCTGATGTTATTAAACCGTTGGGATGCGTAAAATTAATCCAAAACAGTTCGCAATAGTACACCTGACAATTAGGAAAGAATTAGAAAGAAATAGAAACTAAAACTTCAGCGATCGGTATACGCTGTACTCTTCAAGCAATTTTTTTTTAAATTATGTATTTATTTGTTTGACTTTTTGTACAATTATGTGTTAACAACAATATGCAACAAATCATATATTATATTACATTTAGTACTGCTCAATAATATGCGTATTAAATGCAAAATCGATACGTTTGTACACTTCAGATTTTGTTTCTGAGTAGCATTTTGTCTTCACCTAAATAGTTTGTTAAAATTTATTGTCAATCTGAAAAAGCTCTGTAGTGTTGTAAAAGTTGTTAAAAAATAACTTTTCTTTTTTAGTTTGAATGTATCAACCGTGTAGATTTGTTTATCAATAATTTTTAAAGAAGACATGATTTTTAAAGACATAAAATGTAAATTAAAGAGAGCATTATTATAGCGTAGAATGCATAAGATAATTGATATATTTACTGAAACAGTTATATTGCCCTGCAGGATATCAGCAAACTAATACTTTCCCATCTGAAAATGAATAGGGAATGTATGTATCATGCATGTAGCATGTATCACCAAACAGTTCAATATAGCACTCTTCTCTAAATCCAAGAACAATAACACACAAATCTTTTGACCATACACTTCTCTTCTTATGGTATCAGTAAGACCAATAAGTATTCCAGCTTTATTTTTATAATTTCGAGATCCTCACTGACAGTCATTCAGCGGGGACTCACTTTCAATGAAACGAAATAAATTACACTTTAAAATGAGCTCCAAAATGTTTGACAATAAAGGAACGAAAGAAATTGGTTTCGAATTTCCGAAATCCGTGCAGTCATTTTTTATCCTAATTGGGAGTAGCTTTGGTAACTTCCACTGGACTAGAAAAGAAGATGTCATTAAGATCGGGTTGGATAGATCCAAGATATGATAAGGCCATCTGCCCCAGGAAATTTTCGCAGTTCACACCACAATCACAAAATTGTCATCTATATGCATAAAATTGAATGTGCATTTGAATCTTTATTTTGAATAGGCGTCCAACCCAGCGAATCGAATGTCATGAAGTTTCCACATTATATGTTAAGAAAGGAATAGTAGGATATATTCTGCCATGAGTGGACAAAAGAGCGTGGCACCTCCCATACAAATAATTATTTTGAACGGTTTTGAGCGGATTTTGGACCAAAGCTACCGGCATAAAATGGAAATGTTTGAATAAAAAGTGGTCTGAATCCCATTTTAAAATTTCCTTATAATGGTCATATTAACCGATTGATCTTTATACGAATTTAACAGTATATTACTATCAATGACGAAATTGCCATATTTTCGGAGGCACAGAGATGAAATTTGGCGCGTGTGCGGCTGATGTAGAAATATATATTTCCGAATAAAATGCAAATCCCTTTTGAAATATTCATTCTGCCGGCCAAAGTAACTGCGGCTAATGTCATAAAAATTTACCAAAATTATCAAATGCTATGTTAGATGAAGATTGAAAGAGCGTTGTGGCACCGCTCGCATAACTTATCATTTTAAACGGTCGTATTACATGAAAAATACGATTATATGTTTCCTTGGCACTTTAATCAGAGAACAACAATTTGTCTATATTTTACGTCATTTTTAGTTATAGTTATCAGTGGCGAGTAAATTTTCAAGGTTGGATACAATTATCATTGTGGAGAAACCATTGGTTAGAGACATGTTGACTTTGATCGGAATTTCTTTTCCCATACAAATTGCATGCAACTGAAATAAGTGGCTGCACTTTTGTCGACATCTAGCGGAATGCACAAATAGAAAATTCGACATTTATGTATGATAAAGTGTGATTTGAAGCAATTATTGGAGACATTTTCTAACGTCACAGAACGAAATAAATGTTCTGATAATTTTTTTAAACAAGAGTTTTAACATTTGCTGCATTATACATTAAATTTGATTGAACAAAAATAAAAAAACAAGCAAAGGTAAATTAAAAATGGCAATAAAGTAAATGCTAATGAACATCGTCTGTTTTCTGTTTTGATAAGATAAAAACAATAATGACAAAAAGGAATTTTGTTTGAAGTCAATATCAGCCTTAATCAGCTCTTTGACTTCGTTTTTGAATTTCCCAATCCCGAACACCACTATAGGAAAGTTTTTGCGAGCAGGATGTAAATATTTGTTCTTTGTTATTATTATTATTGTTATTATTATTATTATTAATTTAGTTTAATGTATTTATTTATTTTGGCTTGTAATTTAAAGCCTTCCGGCCAATTATAAGTAAATTACAATATGCAGCAATTTGTCTATTAGATTTAATCAGCTCAATAATATAAATTTAAAAAAACACATAATAAAAATTAAATGTAAAATTTATAAAAATATAATATGATTTTAAAGAAGGTATGATTATTAAAGACAAAAAAAATATAAAAAAAAATCTAATTTAGTGGTTAGAAGTTAATCGGTAAAAAATCTGGAAATATAAGATAATCAGTATGTAATAAAGTCTGCTCACAATTTAATTGAAAACAAAATTTTACAGGTAATTCTTAAAGTGTTGCAGAATTATTATTATTATTAACATTATAATTTTTACTATTACCATTACCTGCTGTTTTGAGAATGAAAGTCTTTCAAATATTCAAAATACACAATTTAGAATTTTTCACAAAAGTCTCCGTAAATTATTTTGTGTATAAAAAAGGCTGGTCAAAGCGCAAACAAAGGTTTCATTTGTGCCGCATAATAAAACCGACAAACCGCTTCCTGGATTGTACTTAGCTGTCTTTATTTGCGATTTTTTATTTTTCGGTTGGCCAATCGCCATCATGGCATATGTACACGGCGCAATTTCGGTCGGCTCCCAGTAATAAAACAAAATGTACTCAGTTGCCAAAATGTTTTCTAACGTACCAAAAATAGTGCAATTATACTACATTTTCCTCATTGTACTTAATAGAGGTGTTTGACGATTATGAATTCAATCGTTTTGCACAACGTGTTTGGTAAACCGGCTTCTGCGTCTGTTCTTGCCAAATATTTGTTCTCGTCATCAAAGTTTTTCGTTCAGCCGTACAAGGAGAAGCGATTAATTGCCACCGCAGTGACACAGTTTGTCTTTAATAAGGAAAAACATAAGAAAATGTCCAAGTACGAGATTGTAGAAAAGGGTGCACCCAATTCCACCAACTATAGCATTTATTTCAGTAAGTACCTAATAGACAAGGACTTGTGGCAATCAATTACTTCTTGAACGGGCTTTGAAGCTGCACAATTGAAATGACATTGACCATAACGTTGTGTTTAATTATTGCAAAAAACTGAAGTGTTTGTTGTTGTTATCTGTGTTAACAGCGGATAGGTGGATGGAACTTTTATACACGGCCGCTAATGCTATTCCTAATCGGCAGCGCCAGCTTATGCAATTTTTTCTGTATGTAAACGATGACGAGTGTTGATAAGACTTACGGTAGCACTGAGTTGTGTGCGGGCGCAGGTAGTTTCCCTCGGCATGCTCGTGTGTGAATAGGAAATATTTCCATAAGCTAAATGTGTCGTTCTGTTACTGCGAGTCGACCTTGATATGCACATTATATGGAATGCAACTTGTTTTATCTTCCTGGCTCTCTATGGTCTATATTTCTTGGAAATTAACTTTGAATGGCATACAAGATATTTCTGGAACAACTAATGTTCAATCATTTTTTATAAAAGTAATATAATTTATGGGTATCTTTAATCAAAGACATGCATATATACAATTACATATGTATGCAGTAAAAGTTTATGAACCAAAAGGGGAAAGTCCCACTAATCTGATGTTTGCTTTGGCATTTTTTTCTGAGCAAAAATGTTTCTACGTAAGAAAAATGTGGGTCCATATTTTGCTTCGAAGATTGTCGGCGAAGATGACACTTTCCTGTGTTACCCATATTTTAACGACAGCTTGGTTATTCCTGATGGCAACTTGCTTGGAAATTGCTGGTCCCTAGAATAAAAAATGTGCAATTTTCCCGTCTTAGCGCCCATACGTTTCAAGCCGTGGTCAAAGTTGCATGACATTAGGCCCTAGTGAATTTAAAAGGTTACCCTATCAGCAGCATGCCGTTAAATATATTCGAAAATTTCCGGGTATTTCTGAGAAATAATTTTGAAACTTTTTCTAAAACTTTTTTTTTTTCAAAGCACGTTTTTTTGCAACTTCTTTAGATTTGACTTAATTCTAGTTCAGCACAACTTTTTGATCACAAAAATAGTTTCTGGAGAAAGCTAAAATATTTTAAATAAACTTTTAGAAATAATTTTTGTTCTGCGACGCCATTTCCTAAAACAACCCTTCATCTGCGGTATCATTTATAAAAAAAACTTTCCAAACTCATTTCGTTTGTGGTGTCATTACCTAATAAATCACATAATTTTTTTTATTAATATAAATAAAAAAGAAAAACCCAAATATCATCAAAAAAAGAAAAGTTAAGAAATGCAGGCATAAACAATATAAAGTCAAGCGGCGTATATGACTACTTTTCGTACTTTGGGTGTAAACTTTTTCAATATACCTCTATTGTGCAGTCTAGGTGACCCTAGAAATGTTGATCTAGCAAAAACAATAAGTTTCAATATTTTTTGTTAAAAACGGATCTTTTGATCAGAAATCTATATCTAAATTTAGGACAGGTTTTGTGTATTTGAAACCGTAACAGTATTCCCATCAAGTGCTCTTTTGCTTGGGCGATTATATTTGGACACATTCGGGCTAATTTTTTTTGTGCATTTTGTAACAAAGTCTACAAGGTCAATAACATATATTACAAGAAGAAAAATACACATATATGTATGCCTGAATTCAGTGCTCAACTATAAATTTAATATAAATTTGGGATGAAATATAAAAAAGTAAACAATAATAATATGCATTAATATCAGAGTTCCTGTTATTATACAGAGTTACTTGGAGAGTCCCCACAATAAAAAAAACTTTTTTTTGACATAAATTGTAAAGAGAAGTGTTCAAATAATTTATTCTTAAAAATAAACCAACTTACGTAAATGTATTGGAAGACTTCCAAATTCTAATTATTCTTACCAAAAATGACTTTTCATAAATTGAAATAGTAAAATCTGGAGATATAAGTTGAATATTACGTGTGGATCTAGAAGAAGTAAAGACGGAGAACTCGAAATTATGAGTTTGTAGAACGATAGTAGCACCAAAAATATTGAATTTTGAATGAGCCGTAGCTCGGTAAACAAGGGCTGACGTCAATTTTTTGCATTTTTTTCTTTTTCGTCTTTTTTATTGTTCTATTGCTTGCAAAAAAATTTCCGTCACACGCGTTCGTTTATTATTTAGTATATTCTTTCTAAAAATATATGTTTTTAAGCGTTCAATATAATGAGAACTTTGGAGAATCCTTCAAATTCCACACATTTTAATTTTTCAAAATACCTTAATTTTTTTTATAAAATATAATTAAAAAAATTAAAGTTTTTCAACATCAAATTATTTATAATCTACGCCCATATTGAACTGTACGTTAATAAATTATTTTAATTTTCTCAAAAGTATCCTTTGATAATTTCAATTTTCTTCCATATACATGTTTTTAAAATGTTTCAAACTTTTTTAATTTGATTTTTTTCAAATTATAATTTTTCTGTAAATTACTTCTTATTGGAAGCATATACATTTTTTTTGGAAAATGCTAATTTTAAAAAGTATTCACCTTTTTTCTCAACTCGGTTTTCCTTAAAATTTATAGCATTTCCATATTTAGACCACCGTACTAAAAAAACTCTTAATTTAATAACCAACGTTTTGTGTTTTCAAATATTCAGTTTTTCGACCGAAAACGGACTTAACTTAGGTTTGGAATAATGCTGGGAATCGTTTTGAAAAGAGCTTCCAATGGTATATACATATATGTATAGACAAATTGTGTTTTTTATAACGAATTTAGAATGAAAGTTTGCAACTAATTTTTACTGGCGTCAATTTCTTATTACAGTGACGTCCCATTTAATGACGCAACAGAATTTGTTGCGGGAGACCATACCATATATATTTAAAAAAATTACACCCCTGATATATTTTTACGGACTGCTGTTATTATGGACTAGTGTTATTCAGTCTTCTTCCGGTAATGTCATGTTGAATTTGCTAAATTCAATACCTCTTATCATATTAAACAAAAATTTCTTCTAGGTGAATTATCGACAAGTATTAGAAAGAATTTATCTAGGTGACTTGTTCCTCTACCTTCTACAATTTATAGTTTTTCGTGAGATAAGTTTATTGAACTTTATCGAACAATGTTAGTTTCAGAATGTCCAGTTGTATCACAATTATCCGTCGAGATATTTTATACGACGGGACGGACAACTTATTGTCGTTATAAAATTTCTGTAACCCATATCATTTCTGAATGCAGCACATCGTTCATATATATTACTATGTTATTTTTAGTAATCCTCCTTCATAATGGGAATTCATCAATTTGTTAAGTCTTAAGTTGTACAGACAATTCACGAATATTGCTAATGTCTACTAACTTTTCCTTGTACTGTAATTTCCTTATCATTCGTACATCCACTTTCCTAATCATTGTTCGTTTCTTTTTAGAAACCGCTTGTGGCAAAGGAGTCTCACCACTACATGATATTCCTTTATTCGCCAATGAAGAGAAAACTATTTACAATATGGTGGTTGAAGTGCCACGATGGACAAATGCTAAAATGGAGGTAAACGAACAACTACCACACTCATCACATGAAATTATTTAATTGCGTGTTTCTTGTTTGTATTTGCTTATTCTAGATTAGCTTGAAAAATCCTCTGAACCCCATTAAACAAGATGTGAAAAAGGGCAAACTACGTTTCGTTGCTAATTGTTTCCCCCACAAAGGTTACATCTGGAATTATGGTGCCTTTCCCCAAACTTGGGAGAATCCCGATCACATAGAACCCAGCACTGGCTGCAAAGGTGACAATGATCCCATTGATGTTTTGGAAATTGGCTACCGTGTAGCTAGCCGTGGTGATGTTGTGCAAGTTAAAGTATTGGGTACCATCGCTTTGATTGATGAGGGAGAGACTGACTGGAAAATTATTGCTATCGATGTCAATGACCCCTTGGCTGAGAAAATGAGCGATATTGCAGATGTAGATAAATATTTTCCTGGCTTGTTAAGAGCGACAGTAGAATGGTTCAAAATCTATAAGATTCCTGATGGTAAACCAGAAAATCAATTTGCTTTCAACGGCGATGCCAAAAACGCTGCCTTTGCAATCAATGTTGTGTCTGAGACTCACAAATTTTGGCAAGGATTGATAAGTAACCAGTTGGAAGGTGGTTCCATCTCACGGTAAGTACAATTCATATTGTTTGTGGAGTATAAAAGCTATATTAGCGTATTTGTATGCTTTCAGATTAAACACAACTGTGGCCGATTCACCATTCCTTACAAATCCCGAAGATGTTGAGAAAATTATTTCTGAAGCTCCAGAAGGTGGCGATGTCCAGGAAGTTACAGATATAGGTAAGATTTCCTATTTGAACAGTAATATTTATTCTAAATTATAATTTGACATTTAATACCTGTGTACAAATAAATGCACTAGTTGTAAACATAATACCAAATTTTGCCAAAGATTTTTAATTTAACAAATTTAAATCTATAAACTTTATCTCGAATTAATTGTTTATATTTATAAAAGCTTTATATGAATAAAATAGTGTGCCATAGATACACTTTTTGCACATAAATGTGAGTTACAATTAAATGTAAATTATTTATTGCTCATTTTCTCGTTTCAGTCGATAAGTGGCATTTTATTCATTTGAAATGAAAAAGGAACAGCTCAACATTGATGTTTTTGAAAAATGTTAACATTAAATGGTTAAAAACATATTAAACTTTATAGACGCTAAAAATATAATTTATATCTATGATCGAAGAACATTTTAATTCCTTTCCAAAAATCTACCGTAATACGCAAGTAATAATAAATAAATGTTTGCACCGAAATGAATTAAATATGAAATTGATAATTTATTTACTTCTACAATCAAGGAAGTAACGTTATTCTCCAAAAAATAAACAAGCAATGAAGTTTGTAAAATAAAAGATATAATTTATATGGTTTCCATTTTTCTACAAAAGGTAAAAGATGGAATAATGATAGATGAAAGTATTAAAAGAGCTTAAAATACTATCCATATTAGAACTATTAGCAAAAAATAAATTAAGGAAGTTAATATTGATAAATGGAGTATGAGAGGGTTCTTCACATTCAGTGAGCTTACACGTAGATGTATGTTCAAAAAATATGGTGAATTTTCAAATTTTGCGGGCTACATACTTTCCTTTCCTTTATGTTGGTACACTCGTCTCTAAGAAATGTTGATGGTTTTGTCCATATAGGATGTTTATTTTGTTTGTGAGAGGCATTAATAAGACAAGTGTTTTGCGTGTTCGGCGATTTTCTGCTATCGAAAAAAATGGATCAAAGGAGTTGCGTGAAATTTTGTGTAAAAAATGGAATTAAGTGCTCAAAGACACTTGAAATATTGATGGTGAAATACAGTGAGAGTATTCTGAGTCAAAAAATATTTACAAGTGGTACAAAAACAGAAGGTCGAGAAGGTGTGAATGACGACACTCGCTCTGGACGCCTCAGCACATCAACCATCGATGAAAATGTTGAGAAAGTGAAGAAAAATCGCCGAATCACAGAGAGTATGCTGAGTATGTCGGCTTATCGGTTGGTTCATGCCACGCAATCTTTTCGGAAATTTTGGGAATGAGGCGTGTGGTAGCGAAGTTCGTTCCAAAATTGCTGAATTGTGACCAAAAACAACGTCGCATGAGCATCGCTTAGGAATTGGTGATCAACGATGATCCAGATTTCCTTAAAAGAATCATAACTGGTGACGAATCATGGGTATGTGGTTATAACATCGGAACCAAAGCCCAATCGTCCCAATGGAAGGGTCTAGGGGAGTCAAAACCAAAAACCACGCCAAGTTCGATCAAATGTCAAGGTTTCGCTCACTGTTTTCTTCGATTACCGTGACGTAGTGCATTAGGAGTTTTTACTACGTACGGTCGTACGTGAAGCAATGCGAAAAAAACACCCGGAATTGTGGAAAAAAAACTGAATCAATCACTCATTTTTGCTTGTGAGATATTATTTGGCCAAAACAACACCGTTATCATGCCTCAGCCATCGTATTCACCAGATTTGGCCCCCTGCGACCTTTTCCCGTTCCCAAGGTTGGAGAGACCCATGAAAGGACGGCGTTTTGCGACGATTGAGGAGATAAAACCCGAATCGTGAATTCACACGTTGTAGAAACTTGATTATCCCTAAAAGAATATGTTTAATGGATAAATCATTTCTTCTTTGAGTATCTCAGCAATATAACTTATTATCGAACTGCATGAAAGACTTTAATCTATCCTGTTTAAATTTTCGAAAACAACTCCTTCAATATTTTTATCCGACAATCTACATAGGTAATGTTACTTTCTTGTATCTGTCTGTATTGGGAACTTAGTATGACTTTCCTACATATCGATATTATTTTTTTTTATACTTTCTCTGACTGAATTCAATACTAATATTTAATTTTTTTCTCAAATTGATAATTTTGATTTTTTATTATAATTCTGATATTATTTGTGTTTATATTCCTCTCTTATTCAGAAGTTTTATAAGGTTAAAATATGTTAAGCCATTTTATTTGTATATTGTGATTTTATGTATATTCAATTGACCACAAGGCTGCTTGTAAATCAATTAAAATTAAATTGCGTGCCTGCGGTTTTGTATGTCTAAAAAAAATAACCAATTATACACTATTTTATATCTATATATTCAATATAACAATTTCGTCTTTAAGTCTGGGGAACCACATATGTAAAGACGTTTCCCATATGAAAAATTTTGTTAGCAAATAATTTTCATATAGAAGAAACTTTCGCTCGAGTGCGTCTTCCAAGAGACATTTTCATATGAAAAATGTTTTTCATTGAACATTGTCTTCTAAAACACTTTTTAAGATGTGATTTCCTGGAGATTTGTACTGAAAAACGTCAATAGCGTTTCTTTCAAGAAGTCTCCAAAGAGACCTTTCTATGTAAACGCAGAAAGTGGCTATTAACAAATTTGAAATATGCTTTTCAAGTTACTTTCCTTCGTATGGAAAGAGTTACAATTTTCCAGAAAGACTAAGATAAACTTCATATATAATAATTTCATTGAAGGCATTTTTATATAAGGAAATGTCATAAAATATTATTTTCATGTAGACAAATATTGCAGAACATACGTATGTAGAAAATGGCATTATTAAAAATTAACATTTAACATTTTTATCATAAGGTATTTTTACCCTGATTTCTTTCTTGAGTTTAGTTTCTTGAGATTTCATAGAAATACATCGAAAAGCAAGACACTGCATATATTTTACAATCATGAAATCCTTAAATTTTTGAGATTCAATTAAAAATAGTTTTTACTTTAATAAATAATTCTGTTTTACAAAATTATTTTTACGGAAATAAGCAGTAGACTGCGTTTATTAATAATTCCTGATACAGGTTTCGTTCAAAAGCGGGAAATAACGGTCGATGTGCTATGCCCAAATCAAGGTACTGAAGTGATTTTTCATAGTGAAGTTCCATATGAAAAATATCGTGAAATTTCATACTAAATTTTTCTATTATACTTTATATGTACTTTTCACGAGGAAAATTTTTTTAATACTGATTTGTAAACAGTTGATATACATATATGTATATATGTAGTTGAGAATTTTTTTTTAACATTTTAATGTTTCCTTTCAACAGTAAAATTGCATAAAAAAAATAATTTTACGAATACGACATTAGGCGCATTATGACATAAAAACATGGGTACTTAGAAAATAACACAAAAATAGCTTGCAAAGTACCGGCTTTCTACATTATCCTTTCGTGAGTTAAAATATTTTTGTGCAACTACTTTTAACACAGCACAAACATTTTGACTGTAATTAATATTAGTACAGTTACGTTTTGTTTTGATTGGAAAATTATCTGAGAGAAGTACAATACAATATCTGAGAGAAGTGAAACAATAGAGCATCAAGTAACAAATTAAAAAGCGTATGTTGAGTGATGCCTCTACTGGAGAGATTTCGGTTAGTTTTTGGACTAAAACGGCAGAACTTGGGCGGTGCAAAATGCCAATTTTGTGTCAAAGCGACGTTTTTGGCTCCTGGTATCATATATGGAATAACTCTGAAAATTATTCATATTGATAACTTTACGTACCGTTGTGTTGTAAATAAAAATAAAATAAACAAATACCATAATAATGAGAAAGTGAGAATGAATAAAATATATGAAGTCATGGACAATGAATAATTAAAATTTGACGTTTTCTATTTTCGCACGTTCTACCGTATTTGTATGTTTCCTACAAAGAATACAATATACATATATATTTTCGAGCAAATCTTATAAAAACTAATTTTTTTCTGTTGTAGTTAGTCAGTTATGTCTAGTAAGGACATAATGTAACAGGATCTTTCAAGATAATTTTCAACAAATTGATGACATTTTCGAATATTCGCCAGCAATATTATTGAGCAGTATTCAGTCTACACCACTGTGTTAAACCAATTGTGAATTACCATATAACTATTGTGATTTTTCAAAACAGCTGCTTGTGAAATGCCTGCATTTGTTTTCGTCTTACCGGTAGTGCAGAAAAATTTTGGTTTGCAATTTCTACTTGGAAAAGTGGGGATTTATTTTGTTAAAGTATGACCTCAAAGGAAGCTAAATCATTGCAGAAAGAAATACGAGAAGCAATTAAAGGAGAAAATTATGAAGTGGCCATTAAAAAATGCGAAGTAAGTTCGCAAAGCAAAATATTTTGTGCAATCTACATGTGACGCATCTTTTTTTTCAGGATTTTCTAAATATTGAACCCACTAGTTATATGGGTCACCTGTTAATGGGCGCAGCCTATCAGAATTCCAGCAAACAAGAAGCCGCCAAATATTTGCGGAAAGCTGTTGAGTACTCGTCGCCGCAGCCGCCAACTGTTGCACTGCAGGGTTTGTCGAATTGTGTGCCCAACGAAGAGTTGCCAAAAATCCTTGAACAATTAATGCAATTGGTACCGTAAGTAATAATATGTATGGTTTCAGTCAAATCCGGTAGTGTTTTAAAAATTGTGCAGTAAGAATTTGAATATTTGTACATTTTAACATTTATATGCGTCAATAATGTTGGTGAATAAGATGACGTCTAGAATTTCAAGTTTACGGTAGAATGGTTTCGATTTGAATTAGTTTGAAGTTCAGAGCGGCCATTTCGGACATTTTACTATCAACCTTCTATGTGTGACAGAGCGGTATTCATATGCATATCTTCTCTACCGGCTTCATATGATATAGAGAGCCCCTAGATATTGCTTATCTTTGCTGAAAGCAAAGCCAAAATTCAGTGTTGGATCGAAAAAAAAAGCCGAAAACAATGCAACTATTCCGATGCAAAATCCTCACTACTGCAATATTTAATTTAATCTCATTTATTCACATGTTTTAATCAAGAATAACTGGTTCAGTTAGTGACATGGTTTTCTTAGCTCATTTGAACAACGGTATTGCTTCACTTCAATGGCTCAAGTTAAAATAGGTATCTAATTAGAAACGGACTTGTTTTGCATATAAGTAATTTAATATCGCTTAGGAAAATGAAGTGCAATTGGCACTCATCGGAATTAAACATTTTGGAATACACATTTGCTGACATCCAAACTCCTCTAGCACTTCACATTTCTATGAAAATTACCTTTGGAAGTGTGGAAAAGCTATTCCGTCAATAACGAAAGTATATGTGACTCAGTTTAAACAAATTGGACGCTGAATTCACAAATGGTTTCTGATTTTTCGAATCTCCTTTTTTGAACGACATGTCTCGAAAGAAATGTTTAAAAATTTACTTTTTTTTTGTTGCAGCCGGTTTTTTGAGTCGACGTTGTGACAACTTTTCTAAAAAAAAATCTGACGATTATCTTTTTCTCAGGACTAAATTCCGCTCACAACTTATGCTTGATGCTTGGTTTATTGTACAGTACGCAAAAAATAAAAAAATATTTCATGAAATGGACGATTCCGACAATAAAACTTTAATAGAAACCCTTAATTTCCAACAATCCTGCATGTAAGTATAAGTTTTCAAACAGTGATTCCCAGAATGAATCTTAATAGTAAAATGTCTGTAAAACTGGCACAAGCGATTTAATATTTCTCGGTCAAGACCCAGAATAGAATAGAATCCTCCAAACGAACATTACAAAAATTGCTATACAACTGTATTTTTAATTTTATTTGTATTATTAAATCGTTCTCTTATGGGAGCCTTACAATGAATCTAAGTCTAGTCATTGACGAATATATTTTTTTCTGTGTGGTTTTTAGCTGCATGATTTTGTTTGTTTGGCAGGGATTAATTTAGGAACCAAATGTTCATGGCAGCTTGTGGGTTAGTAGACCGTTTGGTGCATAGTAGGCACCGTTTTGAACGATAGGCGCAATATTCGTTCATATTATCCTACAGCGACATTATCCAAAGGGTTATGAGTTACACACACGTCTCTCTTTATAGATTAAACTACGTGAGAAAAGAGGTCAAGGTCCAAACACATAGTGCAGGCTCATGTATATAAGTGCCAAAACAAATGCATTCAATGCAATAATTGTCATGGACTGAACCACGATTTTTGCACATTTTATGTGATATAGTTCTCATTCCAGGCAAAATCGATACGGATTGAACCTGGCTTACAACCCTTTTTATAATAAATGGAAGTGTACATTGCCAAGTATATTGTATTCTTTCACTTGAATGCTACTTCAGGGTCAAGCTTCTACCACAGAAAGAGATTTGAACCTTCAATTCTAAGTTAAAATCACAATATATATGTACGATTATATTAAATATCATATTAAAAAAATAATGGTAAAATATGAACATCCTATTACAGAACATCGTTAATAATAATAATTTAATAACATATATAATATGGTTGACGCGCTTTTGACGAAGAAATTTAGTTGCATGTGTAACATTCCTTATATTCAGTGGCAGTCATTTTCCAAATCGCAAAATAAATTTAAATTTAAGTTCCCTTATACTTTGATACAGCTTATAGCTCTATTGAATGTGAAACAGCATATCGAGATGTTTATAGCGACAGTTTAGAAATTCGCACTACAACAAAAATTTGTATCTATTATACATCGCTAGTAGAAATCGCTTCGGCATTCTGTTCTCCTTTCACAATTCATCACTACAAGCTTTAACATCAACATGATCCAGTCAACGCAATTTGTGTATTTTGATGCGCTTCATTACGTCGGTATACAGCTCATGATTCCTAAGATTCCGATACTCTCTTTTAACGAAAATGGATACATAAGCTCCAAAAATTGATTCGTATGCTTAAGTCGTAGCCCAAGGTGCTGCACTATACAGGAAGTAAGTCAGGATTAGCGTCTGGTTGTGTTGGAGGAATTTGCATTAAAACAATTGCTAAGCCCATACCAACACTTATTTGCGAGCAATACTCCTCCTAGAGGCAGTTTAAATTATCTACTACCGCAGAGTTATATATGTATATCTATGTTCGTCGAATCCCACGTCATAGGGTTTTTCAAATTTACTTCCACGCCCATTATTGCTTACTGTTTCTCAATGTTTGAGAAGACTGCAGTAACAACATCTCACAGTTTTCGGCCAATGACACTTATAGTAACACTTATTTGCGAGCAATACTCCTCCCAGAGGCAGTTTAAATTATCTACTACCGCAGAGTTATATCTATCGTATATATTTTCGTCAAATCCTACGTCGTAGGTTTCTTCAAATTTACTCCCACTGCCATTGTTGCTTACTATTTCTCAATGTTTGAGAAGGCTGCAGTAACAACATCTCGCAGTTTTCGATCAATGATGTTTGCAACATTAGCATACAGGCTCCAGATGTGTGATGACGAAAAATTCTGGTATTTTGTGACAGAATAGTTGTGTTTAATCGAACAATTTTTTTCAAATTGTATCAAGCATTTATATAAGGTACAATAAAAATAACTCCAATAATTTTCCAGTAGTAGTTTAGTAATCTGTATATTGCATTGTAAAAGTGCGATCGAATCACGCTAGACGGCGTAGTAATGATTTCGTACTTAAAAAAACTACTCAGATAGTTTGAACAGATGGGCACCAGCAAAAAGAAAATGCGCAATATTTTAAGAGTTTTTCTTTGCTAAAGATGAAAACTTAAACCCGGTGGCTGAAAATGTGAATAGTACTTATTGTTCTGATACTGTAAAAGCCAATCACATGCAGTTTTAGTAGTTCTGTTCCGACAATTGTGATCTCATGTCGATAGAAAAATGGAATTCAATTCCGACCGACATGTAAGCACAGTTTCGATTACCCGGGGGCTAAATATTGTTTAAAATACCGTTTGGAACCATTTAATTGAGGCTAGACACAAAAATAAGCTCCATGAATGGGCGTCACATGAGTAATCGCAAAAAAACCTCATTGATCGAATGTCAATATGTGAATATGTGATGTGGATTACTTACGACAACGTCAAGCGAAAACTGTCGTGGTAGAATCGCAGTGATCCGGAACAAGCTGTGCTCAAACCAGGATTAGGGGTCGGGAATGTTTTGCTAGGTTTTTAGTGGGATTGGCAAGGAATCATCTACTATGACCTTTTAATTCTCAATTCGGATCTGTACTATCAGGGCTGAAACTACCCAGAAACGGTCACCTTTGGCAAATAGGAGAGGAGTTTTGTTTCAGCAGACCACACACATCGATAGTGACTAGGTAGAAGCTTCTGGAGCTTGGTTGAGCGTTCTGTTCCTGTTGTTGGCGAATGATTTTTTTGAAAAATTCGTCTCAAGAGAAGCTTGTAAAAATAGGCAATCTCAGGGTTTCTATGAGAGAAGACATGATAGAGTTATCTTCAAAAATGGCAACAAGCTATCGAACAAAACGGATCTTACCAATTAGTCTACCAGTTGGAAGTACAGGGGAAAGTTTGACTATTGGTAAAACAGTAGCCTGCATCAAGTTTTAAAAGCTTTATTAGGATATTCGACAAACTGACGAACATAACTCAATCGACTTAAGAAGTCATGAAACACATTAGGTCGAGAGAGGATTTTGGTATTCTGGGATCAGTTTGATATGCCACATCAAGTGACATATATACTTTTATTTCTCTGTGAAATTGGGGGATTCATTGAATTCAGCAATTTGCCGTGCTGTTGCGTTTTAATAGAATCATTAATAGCAGAAGACCTTTTTATGTTATTATAGCGAATTAAGTAAACAAATATATGTTGTGAAAATTTTCTAAATTGAAATTGCGATGTTAATTGGAACGCTTGTTCCACTATATTTGTTATATGAAATCAGTTTTATGAAGAAAAACTGTATTATTTATATCCCTAACTACTCTTTTTGTTAGGGAAAAGCTATTGGACTACTGTGAAAAGCTGTACAACGTTTCGTCTAATACAAAAATTGCTGCAGAATGCAGTGATATTATTAAGCGTGCCGCTAAAGAATCAAAGGACGAAATTAAAAAGGCCACACTGTTAAAATACTACGGCAGGATTCTAATCCAGAGGGACATCCCAATTGAAACGGAGGATGATCTAATTGTAAATACATACTTGCTGAATTTATTGTTCACCATTAGCTTATTATTCCTGCTTTCAGTACAAATCTAGTTTGGAAACAATTTTGACAGACGGAAATTTAGATGTTTACCTGACAGCTTATAAACGCTATCTGAAGTTATTGTATAAACAACGGGAGTTTTCGATATGCTTGGAACATGCCCGTAAATTGGCTGAAGAACATCCACAGGACATTTACGCGTACGAATGGATTTGTAAAATCTATTGTGAACAATATGTTTCATCAGACGCTTCTTGTGTGGAAAGTTTAAAAAATGTCATAAATGGTTACGCCTTTCAATTATCAGAGATAAATCCAAATTCCAGTCTAGCTTTACTGGTTAATGCAATAAATCTTTACGAGTCTGAACAATATGTAGCCGCGCGGGAGTTGCTCTATAAGGCTCAAACAATACAGCCTAACTATGGAGTCACGCTAAAATTATTGGCATTGACGGAGATGCGTTTAGATGCTTATGGCTTGGCGTTGTCTCTGTGGCAGCAATTAAACGAAAGTAATAATATTGATTATGCTATATGTGTTTCTATACACAGTGAAGATCAGGAAAAGTTGGCAGAAGCAGTCAATATCCTGAAGGAAGCGGAGAAATCTGAGGAAGTAGTTAAAGCTCTAGCAAGGTAAGATAATGCTACTTCGTCAGATTAAATAACAAAAAATTGGTTTTTTAGATGTTATTTTAAGTTGAGTGATGCCAGGAATCTCAATCGCTTAAAACTAAGTGATTTAAGTAAAGCCGAATTTATGTAGTAAGTTGAAATAAAAATCCTTTTATTTGTCAATATAAGCAAATATATCTTTAATAGCTCAGATTGTCCATCTGAAGCTATTACATTTTTGGCTTCATCTTGGGAAGATTTAGAAACATTTCCAGCTCTGATATTAAGAGGACGTTTATACTATGAATTACAAGATTATAGCACAGCCCTAACTTGCGTTCTAAAGGCCACTAGAATGAGGCCTTATAGCTCCGAGTGCTTTTATTATCTAGGTAAAATCTACTTTGCTGGGAATGATGTTGTGCGCGCTCGAAAATGCTTTGAGAAATGTGTTAATCTAAATCCACTAAATGAGAATGCTGTTGAAAATCTTTCCGCAATTTATCAGCAATTGGGCGAAGAGGTTTGTTGATACATTACAACACATTACGGATTTCAAAAAATTTTATATTTCAGGACATGAATATTGCATTATTGTCGAATACATTGAAACGTATCAAAACACCATCTCGGTTTAAACACATTCACTACAAGCTTGGCTTGCATTACTTGAGTGTGGGAAATTGTGATGAGGTAAGTTTTTTTAGATGAAAAAATCGTTAAACCGATTAAACATCATCTTATATACCATTAACTACAGTTCACTGCCGTCTAAAATATTTACTATTCTGGATTCGCCAAATGGAAAATATTGTTTCCAAAGCGAGTTCAATCAACCTTTGTTGAAAAGTAAAAAAAAAACACAAAAAATGTCTGTTATATACCATGAAGGAATTGGTATGAGAATTCCGCATTCTGTAAAAAGTGATATGTTATTTTTCTAAATGTATTCAAACGTGTCCTTTAACAACAAAAACAGCTGTATGTACAAAAAAGAGAGCGAGTTGAAGCTATTTAAAACCATGTTCTTGCAAATCGTTCTTTCTTAATTGAAGACATATGTATGTACGTGTTTCCTTAAAAAAATTCTCTTGCATCTCGTGAATGGGATATAGGAAAACATTCCACTTTTAAGACTCACTGAAAAAAAGGAACAACTATTCAACGACTATTCTGAACGTTGCTTTAAAAAGCTTTTACTGGACGTCTCGATTATTCGATTACTTGAAGTTTTCGTCGGACACGTCGAGTTGAACAGCGTTCAAAGAACAATATGATGGCTGTATCGGGACTCAGATCCAAATTTTGATGCTTGACCTTGCTTGTTTTTAAAATCATCAACTGGGCGGGAAACATGCTAAGTAAATTGCTGCCCAATAAGGAATTCATAGGTGGAATTTTGTTTTCCAAAATTAATACCTGGATGCCCTTTAGATAGTTGTCCGCTTTGCGTTAGTTAAAATTTTCTAGCATTATACGGATTGAACACTTTTTCTGCGGTTAGAATGATATTTAACTCTTTATATCCACCGAATCGGGCCTGCAAAATCTGTGTATTCAATAAATTCAAAACATCGAGCGCTGCTAAAGTGAAAGAAGTGAAATTTTTTCTAGATCTAATGAATTAAGTGATAGAGCCATCTTTCTTTTTTCCTCACGTTCCAATTTAATGTAGACCGTATGAAAGGAAAAAAATATTACTCAAATTTCCTGAGACAGTTGAAATCAAAACAGTCGCCCATGGACTGTGTCAGACTCATTGCTCATCAATAATACAGAATATGACCTATTGTCTCCATCTCCTCTTCGTTCTTGCACTTACTGAGTGTGTGTTCTTGTGAAGTCCTTTATTTTGATGTGATGTATGTCCTTTATCTGATCCCGTCCAAAGTTCTCGAGTTAGGGCGCAATCAATACGATACGACCTTTCAAAGTTTAAATCATTCTTAACCCATCGGCCGCAGATTCCTGCATTGAAGTGAATTCATATTGGGTTTTGTCTCTTCAGCTAATCTGATTTTTTATTACACGATAGTATAATGAGTTGGCTTGTAACTGTTCTCGATCTGATCAATGCAGATTTTACAGTTCCAAGAGGTTCCAAAGATTTCCATTTGGAATACAGTCATCTTCATCTTAACATGTGGCATCCCTATAGGCGATGAAAGATCTTATCTCTTCCGTGGTGCGCGCAGTGTATATAATTGATGTTGTTAAATCCTTGCCAATCTTAAGTATGGCTCTTATTTCAGTGTTGAATCTGTTATGAACGAAAGGGTATGGTCTTTCAAAGTAATTGAACATTGTGCTTCTCTTCCTCTTGGTATCACTTATTCCCGTTTATCGACATGGTTTCTTTTGAATGAAACGTTTTCCTTGTTTGTAAATACTATATACTTTTTAACTTGAGATAACGATGATGATCGACTACCATGACAAAAGGCAACATTTTAAAATATATAAGAGATGATTTCTTGCTGGCAACACTTTATAAAACTCATTATTATGATAGATGAAACTTGAATTCATGCGTATGATTTGGAAACAACCGATCAGTCAAGTTTCTTCCAAGCCAAGCTTGGAAGGCTGGAAGCCTTTTACGTGAAACAATTCGGAAAAAGAGACTGGATTTGTGGACAAGCAGATCTATGTTTTTGCACCATGACAACAAGCTATTTTCACAATGCATGGCTCTTCGTGAGTTCTTCGTCAAAAATTCAACCAATAATTGTTCCGTCACCATCGCATTCGCCTCATTTGGCAACAAGTAGCTTCAGCCTATTTTCTAAAAAAGAAGGACTTACTAGGGACACCATTGTGAATCGATTGAAAGTGAAAAATAAATAAAGAACGAAATAAAATGAAATAACAACTCGCTTTATTTTCTGGACACCTTAAAATACCTGGTGACATATCAATAACATCGATTTAGTGTGAAGATGGACTTATCACGGGTTAGGAAAAGTCATCCTTTTTGGTGAGCATTGAACTGGTAATTATTCCAACAAAAACTTAAAGATGTTGGTTTTCGTTCTGTAGTTAGTTTTGTGTATATATTCCGATACATTATTACATATTAATGTAAATATTGTTATTAACAAATAGCACTGTCAGAATGAATTAATTTCCCCTCCATTTAGGGATATTTGACTTCAATGTATAATAATGCAAAATACTTGAGGCAGCTAATAGGTCGACAGCGGTGCGATGGTTAGTACACGCGGCCATAGTTCACGTAATTCCGGGTTCAATCGCGCATACAGCAAACTATTATAATTTGAGCGGCGTCACTTAGATGTTTCTGACGAAAACTTCGTGTAGTTGGGTAATCTACAATCCTGGTGAACGCTTCTCAAACTGTGTCGTTCGGAGTCGTCGTTAAACTGTAGGTCCCGTGGAGTTATTCCAAAAATGGAAAGCGTATAAGCTCACTGAATGTGAGAAGCCCTCCCATATCTCATTCAGGGGATGCAAGGAAATTTTTTAAATAGAACTAATATATACTATGTAGTTTAACAAGAACCAAATGGGAACTTAGTTTATATATATGTATGTATTGAAAATGAAGTTAAAAAAAGAAAATGAACAAAAAAAGTCAGAGATGGAATACGTTCGGTACCAAATTTAAATTTATGAAATGAAATTTGTTTCACTATTAACATACAACAGCTTATTTAACAAGAATTTCTTAGCTAACATTGTCATTCTGAATTTTTCGTTGTTTCTGAATCTTGTTTAGAACCATAATATTTAAATAACAAATCAAGGTTATCAAATTATCTATGCCTCAAAATACACGATAGATTTAAAGAAAAACGGTGAAATTTAGATCACCGCGCCCTAATATCCACAATGGGGGACTATCATTTTACGTAACAAGAAGTTGTAAATTAAGTAATATGGAGTACGTAAAACATAAGCTAAAGGGGTGACTCCGGGATACAAATACAAATTTTTCTCTTCATATCCGAATTTCTCAAAAGCAGCTGACTAATGCGCCGCATTAGATAGGAAAATTCTGTGTAACCATGTAATTATGTAAATATATTTCTATTCAGGCTATCTATTGCTTCCGCACCGCCATAAAGCATGATGTTACATGCATGGTATACTGGGAATCTTTAGGGGATGCATACGCTGAAAGAGGTTCATATAATTCTGCCATAAAAGTATTTCAAAAAATTCTGGACATGCAACCCGATAACTTATATGCAAAGCTTCAAATGGCTTTAATGAAAACAACTATTCGTGAGTATTCTGAGGCCATAGAAGACTTCGATAGCTTGCTGAGAGATAGGGCAGATTATTTGCCCGCACTTAAAGGTGCAGCAGAAGCTCATATAGGTTTAGCAAATTACCTCAAACAGGAATACCGGTATGGTCGTGCTAAAGATCATCTTCAAAAGGCTGCGAATATGTTGCAGAGGTAGGCACTTTTTATGCTATCTATAATGGTTACGGTAAATATCTAAATGTCATTTTGCAGGTGTTTCTTGAATCCAGAAAACTTGAATATGGTTTGGTTGTGGCGTTTGACTGCCAACGTTTTCACTTTTACAGCCCAAATGCCGGAGTCTTTGGCAAATTTGGACGTTGATGGTAAATTGGCGAAAAGAGAGATGGATGTAGCTTTTCTGACACGCAATGATCTATTAAGTTTGGCTATGAGGTAATATAGGAAATAAGTTTGCTATTGTTGTAATTTATCCAACGCATTATTTTTTTTATGTAGGTTTTACACTTGTGCTTTAAAAATTAAACAAAACACCTTTCTATGGTACGATTTGGCCTTATGTTCCTACTTCTGTGCCCAATATTTAAGCGACGATGCTGAATCTCATTTGATGATGGCAACAAAAGCTTGCCAAATGGCCATAAAAGAAGATCCAAGTCGGTGGCAAAATTGGAATTTGTTAGGCGTTGTTAACATACATAAGAGTGAGTAGAATATGTGGTCAAGATAATCTAATTAGAAAGTGCTGTGGTAGCATTTTTTCGCTGATAGTTTTTGGCTGTTGTTTTAATAAAAATTTCAAAAAACGTGCAGTTTTCGAATAGTTTGAACAGAAGAATGCTAAATTCTCTATTCGAATGAGGGAACAGGAAAGGGTGTAGAAAACACAGCGGTTGAGGTGTTCGAAATATCTATCAAAAGACCAAAACTGGAGCCAGGAATTTTTGTATTGACACAAACGAAAATCTGGGCGAGGGGCGTGCTACAATTTGTAGATATCATCTGCAAGCAGTTGACAACTGGCAATCGTCCACCAACGAATCAGATTGAGGTTAGGGCAGCAATAACAATATCTTTGAACGGTAACTTTGCTCAACAATTGAATATACATTTTTATGCAGTAATAGCTTGTGATTGTTATGAAAAAGAAGTCAGCAAATATGCCAATTATGCCAAAAGTTTTTATATATATTTGGGAATGTAACTTCTAAATAGCTTCAAATAACCCAACTCCGTCACCAGATTTTCGTACAGTTGAACCTGCTTCTGCATTTTTTTAATTGAACTGAATATGTCAGTATTGATTTTGTTTGACTTAAAAATATCGAACCCAAATCCTTTGAATTAACAATAAAGATAATAATAAAGATGTTCCTAACATAACTAACGGTAGTTGGTATAAAGTTATTTTGCCTTGCGTAAAAATCTTCGATCAAAAAAGTACAGATTTTTTTATCTTTTAAACTAATGGAATATTGAAAAGCACACATTTTAACACCATGGAAAACAGGGAAAATTGTTTTAAATATTGGTTTTTTGTATAAGATTATACTTGGGCGGAAACTATGAAAGAATTAAATACATAAATAAACTTGACCTAATGGGCAATCAAAACACCGTCAAAACTCCGGTTTGTTAGTTTTTGGCTCTGGTTTTGATTTTTGCAGTATGGATCTGCATACAAGAAACATTTAGCTTAACTCCGATTTGGCTTCGCACATAAGTTCTTTTCGACTATAACGTGTGATAAACTGAAGCCTGATTGGAATTTATTAGTGTGCCGGCTTATTTTTTTTTTTTTTGCTTTACAACTTTACAACCATAATATAAACTTGCTATTAATATTTGAATTTATACAGCCCAAGGCAAGCTTTACAAATTATTATCATCCTTCAAATAAGATAACAGTTTATTTTCCATATAATTCTTCATTTGTTTTGCAGTTGTAAATAACCTTCCACTTGCTCAGCACTGCTTTGTGCAAGCTTTGAATTTGGAACGCAAATCGTACATAACATGGACGAATTTAGGTGTTTTGTATTTAAAACTTAACGAAATCAAAATGGCCAATCAAGCCTTTCAAAGGGCTCAACAATCGTCTCCCATTTATCCGAACGCATGGATAGGCCAAGCAATGATTGCCGAATGCATATTCGAAGCAGAAGAAGCTGTAGATTTATTCCGTCATTGCCAACAGTTTGAATACCATCCTGAATCCTCCCTAGGTTATGCTCATTGGGTTTGTACCATTTTATCGGATCCAGAGAAATGTAAATTGTCGCATTACAAGCAAAGCATTGACTTAATGTTCGCTGATGTTGTGGCCTTCGACGCTATCAATTGGTATACAATAACTGAAGAATCGGAAGCACCAACGTCTGCCTGGTCTTTCCTGGGATTTCTGGCAGAGCGCCATCAACAATACAAGTGTGCTGCTAAAGCATACGCCAAAGGAGCTGAGAAGGCTAGTGGTGATGAAAGAGATCGTATGTTTGCTAACTTAGGCTATGTCCACCTGAAGTTAAATGAACCAAATGAGGCCATTGCCGCATTCAATAAAGTCACCCATGCGTCATTCAAACCTCTAATTGGATTAGCCTTGGCGTATTTCAAATCAGGTCAGCATCAGGAATCGTATTCGGTGTATAATTCGGTATTGAAAAGTGTAGCCGGCACTGAAGATGACAAGGCGTCGCGGATTTTAGTGGCCATGGCATCGATGGTTTACGCTTTCCAGGGCGAGGCGGACACAAAAACGATTTTATATCAATGGTAAGTGGGGATTCAGAGAAACAACAAATATATTTGTCGCTTATTGACATAGAGGAACAATTTTATAGCGGAAAGTTATTTTGTAGTGACTTTCATAAAAAAATATGTTTGCCATCTTACTTTTCTTTCTTCATTTATAGCATTCTTCTCAAAGACTCTCCCATCCAAGCCTTATTTTCAGCCTGTGCTTTGGGTATATTAAACAATGATAATCTATTGTCGGAAACTATTTTATCCGAGTTGAAAAAACATGATACCTCTGAAGAGCATGTAGCAGATATAGCCTTTCTAACTTCCCAATACTATGTGGTAAATGTAAGTTCCATATTTCGATTTTGAAGTGAAAACATGCACAGTGGAGAGAAATATATGTTGTATTGAACATTTTTTTAACTGTAAATGTTTAACGCATTTCGTTAAGATATCAATTCCTCTTAATTTTTCTCTATATAATTTAAAAATATGATATATTAATATAAGTTAATAAGATTTTACACTTTTGTAGAATCAACCAAGAAAAGCTTTGGCTTATCTGATGACTCGCGTTCACGTATATCCACATTCTGCTGAGCTCCGTAAAGTTTTAGCCAATTTCTTGCTTGATAATTATGGCGAAAACCGTCAATATTATAATGCAACCAGTCAAATAGCATTGAGTGCAATAACACTGGTACATGCTAACAAATTGAAGAAGTAAGTGTGCTACTTTATTCCAAAAAGTAATTTATTTATTCATCCCTTTTCCTTTTGCAGGAGTAACGCATTTGAAGATTCTCAAACTTTACTGATTGCCAGCAAAGCTTTACAGCCAATTGATTCAAAACGTTCGCTGAAACTTATACAAAGGGCAATTTTATTGCATCCTAAAAACGTTAATGCTTGGAATGCATTATTGAAAGTTCACTAAGTTTATTGATTTGAATTTGAAATTCTATTGGTCTACAAAATATAAATATAACATTTTTATATACTATCAAATAATGTCAAATAATGTACTATCAATAATGATGAAAGGTTGTGAGATGTGTAATCCTAAAATATAATATAAAAATTGTGTTTCGTTTAGTATCGCCCCCTCTTATGCAAAAGTTGGAGCTTAATATTGCTTTTTTGCCTTAGAACATTTGTAAGTGTCATATACCAGTGCAGAAATTGTAATGTAAGCGGTATTAAAAGTGCATTAAAGGAGCAGTATCGATTTTCAAAAAGTGGTAAAAAAGGGCAATTTTGAAAATATCAACAGTTAGATGATTTTTCAGTGGACAAGAACTTGTGATAATTGAGTTATATTTGAATTTTGGTTATCATTGATATGTTTTCGTAGGCAAAATTTCTAATTGTTATAGATCCTTTAGGTTGCGATTGTGTTCGAGAAACCACCAAGAGCTAAGGTCGCTGAAGATGGTATTTTGGCGAATATCGAAACAGATGTACGTCCAGCCATCTGTCAATACAATCAAGTTCGCGAGTTTTAAATATTAAAGTTTAATAACAATCATAGATAATTGCACACAGAAGAAATGATCTTTAAAGTGCATTAAGAAACAAAATCGCATTACAAAAAAGATCAACAATAAATTCATTCATTTTTTTATTTTATTATTTTTTTTTACCGCATAATTCTAAAAGTAGATAAATAATAGTGAGCCTTTGTTTTCTGGCAACAACTGATAGCAAACAGTATTTTGAAATGTATTAAAGTTTATTTTCGTTGCATCTCACGTCTACTTTAGTTCAATCGAACTTAGTTTATGCATACTTTGAATACGCGTATGTGGCGAAGGCGTTGTCTTGTCATATACGGAAGCTGTATTCTAACTAACTAGGTCTCTTATTTAGTTTCTTCACAGTGCTTGGTTTCATCAGTTCATTTTAAATATGAACGATTTTTATATTGGATAAAAATATCGAACAAAGAATTTACCTCAAATTTTGTATTGCAAATGGAATTTCATGTACCGAAGCGCTGAAAATGTGGCAAAAGGCTGATGGTGAATCGACTGTGTCAAAAGCAAGTGCATATGAATGGTACAATGCATTTTTAAGCGATCAATATATGTTGCTGGATTTGCTTCGATAAAGTGAAAGAAATTGAGACTGAAAATCGTTATTTTAGTTTAAGAGAGATGGCTGCCGAACTTTCTATGTCTCACTAATCACAGCTTGCCATTTTACGCTGTTATTTGTGTATGAAAGGACTTTCCGCTCGAAATGTAGAGTTTTATTCTAAAACTCAATCGCATAAAGGTTACTCAAGACATGCTAGAATGAATGAATTTTGACTTGTAAACCAATCAAAAAGCTTCGGAAACCTTTGTAGCTATCATTAAATCCTACCTGGGACAGTCCTAAAAAAATTTTGAAATCATCAACATGTCCAAACATATGACCGAACAGTATTGTTTTAGTCTTTAATGGATTTATGCTATATTATATTTTAACAAATTTTCAAAGAAGTTATAGACTTATCTTTTAATTTTTTCAATGAAATTTTAAAATTTTTTTCGGATTTACTTGCAAGTATATCTGTATTTCAAAATGATGTTGCCCTGGCAAGTTCAAAATTTAAATAAAACGCATAAGCTTTGATTTAGTACAAGAGAATTTACAGCTTATGTAAATATATTCGATTTTTTTGAGGGAGTGGAGAGTTTAACATGAATGTTTTATAAAAAAATATTAAATAATAAAACAAAACAACTATAATTCAAACAAAGCCAATTTTCGAGAAATTCTTAATAACAAATTCTTAACTAAAGCTAATTACATTTATTAAAAAATAGTTAAATAATGCAATTTATTATGGTGATATAACTTTATTTCGATTGGAGGAGAGTGGTGGAGATTTTTGTGTTCGTCTAGCTTCGGTACAAATAGTCTGATGTTGAGCCAAACGATCGGTGACTTCACGTACGCGATCGCTCAACCGGAACGTATTTGTCGCAAACGCCTTGCGTGTTGGTATCGGAGAGTTGGGCAACGAAGTGGAGTACTGAGTTTGCAGGCTGGATGAGGAAGAAGTTGTTGAGCTTGCTGAAAACACAGAGATTCAAATTAGTAATGCTTTCAACATTTTAGGAAGCTGAACATACTTTTGTTAGGATAAGCATCAGATAAAACTTTGCGTTTTAGTTTTAAAACATCCATGCAATCTTTACTTTTCACATAGCTTTCGATGGGCAGGGTACTCACTTGATGCTGCATACACGAGAATTTGTTTTTCAACATGTTCACTTTACCCGAGTTGTCGTAGAGCGGCGGTTTATTTGCTTGTTTCGGTTTCTCTTTATGCAAACTGTTTTCTAAGGACTTTTTTCGCATCTCTATGGTGTTGGTGAAGTCAGAACGCATTATAAGTGGTGCTGTGGACGGGTTAAGTACTTCGAGGTCTTCAATGACAGGTATACTGCGATGTTCGCTATCTATAATATCCAAAGTTTTCAATTCATTTTGATTGGCATCTAGTGTAGGGGTTTGTTCCGACGGCACCACAAGTTCCAGTTTTGTCTCCTCGACATTGTGATCTGCTTGATGGGCAATCTCTTCCAGCTTTAATTTCAGTATATCATGAGGCAGAGAACTTGAGAGGTCCTGTAAGTCCGTAGCAGCATGATCGACATTGTCTTTCGTCTGACACTGGCATTGTAGGGATCCTGAGGCGCTGCAATTGGAACATTCGCTATAACCGGAATCACTGCGTTCGCTACACTGCGATTTTGTTACAACTTTTGGACCTCGTCGCGGTATTTCTTGCGCGTTCGGTAGCTCAACAGTGAAATCGTCATCTTCCTCGTGCAATGAACCCATTTGGACGGATATATTGGGATTAAACATGGAGATGCCCGATATTGAAGGTCGCGGACTATTGGGTAACGAACCAGCAGCAGAAACGGCTGAATTACGGCGAGAAGCAGATAAAGTGGCCATGCGACCTAAAGCTCTTATGGCATTACCGGTTTTCTAAATTATACATAATTAAGTGACATAAAGAAATAGCATAAACAGAACAAAAGCAAAATGTTATGTAAGCACAGAAACAGAACAACTAAACTCATTAACACAAAGCATTTAATAAACATCAGCTCGCTGGCGAAAATATTAACTGGAAGTCATGTACTTACTTGCCACTTGCGTCGTATAATGAATTTCTTAAGTTTATCGGTGCATATTTTCTTATTGCCCAGATTTTCGTCGTAGTGACCCTGCTTCAACCAAGGAGATTCTAGGCATTGCTCTGCAGTCAAACGATCCTCCTTGCGATGAACTAATAGATTGGAAATAAAATCTTTAGCTTGTTGTGATACACAATCGAAAGCATCGTCATCAAAATCGAATTCAGCGCGAGTTATATTTGAAAAGGTCTCAACATCGGTATCACCCATAAATGGCGAAAGACCGGATAAGCTAAAATAAAAAAAAAGATCATAACATAATCCAATTCACTACACTCCAATGATTGTCTATTTACTTACAGGACATAACATATAACGCCCACACTCCACATATCTGATTGGAACCCAATGGGTTCATAGCTTATGATTTCGGGCGAAATGAACTCAGGCGTACCAAAAAGTACACGAACAGGAGAGCCCGTATTTAGGCGTTGTGCTAATCCAAAATCAATTATTTTGATTTGATGGCATGTCCTTGTTTTACACATAATATTTTCGGGCTTGAGGTCCAGGTGGACTATGGACTGACTGTGCATGTAGGCAACACCTTCGCACACCTGTCGCACGAAGAGTATGCAGTCACGTTCGGTGAGAGTGAAATCATCAGCAACCACTCGTTCAAACAATTCGCCGCCAGTAATACTGAAAAAAATCAGTGAATTACTGAATGTTGAATATGTCAAAGCATTATGTCCAAAAAAGTTTTGATGATACATCGCCTAATTTGCTCCGTAAAATTAACAGTATAGGATGAGTGAAATGTCCCCTAGTTCCTTAGCACAAAGGAAACAGGGACGCGTTATCAACCTGATAATGATGATTAACGACTATATTTATAAGTATAATAATAATATTCCGTCGTGGCTACTTCTACTAAAGTTTAGACCCAGGGATCACACAATGACCAAGAAAATGAATGTGATTATTAACATCGCCAAAACCAATAGCAGCACGCAATTCTGCGGATGCACGTAGACGAGAAAAACTTAACACGACACTACTAATCCTGGCTGCAAGCGCCGACATCCACAAAAGAGCAGATACAATCTCGAATACTGCGCCGCATTCAACATATTACCGTAACTACTGATCCAATTTCAATAAACCAACTTTTTTTTGGTTTGGTCTTCTCCTGATCACTGCAAAAATGTTATTGAATCTTCGTTTATTGCCGTAAAAGATCTGGTCTTTAAGTAGCACCTCAAAAGGCTTCGTGACTGGAGGAAAAGGGTAAATGGAGGCAAATGTGCGCTAGTAACCCTTTCACTAAACACCAACACAAGTTCGCACGACAACTGAACCAATGTTTTTAAAACATCCGAATACTCCGGACGGGAACACAGTAGTAATGTCGAATAATTTGGGAAATTAAGTTTGGAATGTTTCAGTCACATTTCGAATAGCTCCATGGGTCAACTTGCAAGCCCAGAAGTTTGGAAACTGTCGAAAATTATTCCAATTCTAAGATCTGGCGAAACAACTGAAGTGGGATATAAATATCATCCTATCTCCTTTATATTACAATAGCTAAGGTTTTTAAGAGCACTTTTGCTACCCTTCCTACATGGTAATCTTCCCTTTGCGAGTAGCCTTTATCAAAGTAGCCAATGGGAACACACTATAGTCGGGACGCTTGACCTGTAACAAGATTCCACAAATATCACCCTTCCGACAAAAAGAATTACTGGTGGCGAACGTAGTTTTCATATTTCATAATTTTCACAAGATGCAAGAATTTCTGGTTTTATTACCATCAAAATTTGTGTGCAGGAACTGCTTATTTCTTGCACTAAATAGTTACGGATAAAATTGAATAGAATAGAATTTAATAGCCGATAGTAACTACATCTCAACGGTTAATAACTCTAAGTCAGTCTCCTTAATCTTTCCAATCAAAAAAAAAAAAAAAAAACTCACATTCCGAACTTTTTTCAAGCTTTTACTAGACTTGCTGATTGTTCGACTGTGTGTTCAAAAATGTTTGCATCGGAGCTAGAACTCATAATGATACGCCTAGTCGCTTGTACTAACTATCCTCCCACGCGTAGATCGAGGATAAAGTAAAATCGCAGAGTAATATTCTTAATGCTATCGCGGCCACCTCGTGAGGGAAAGATAAGAATCTGATTATATACTAGGAGACACATAGAAGAATTACGGACAGAAGCCGCATTTGTCTCTGGCATGAAAATTCAGTTAAATAGAGCGGCCGGAGAGCTAGCTAACGCTGCTCTCCTGCCCGGTCTCTTTGTTAAATATCTTGATAATTTTGCATATTTTTGTTAATATTTTTACATAGTATTGTATTGTAATTATTAACATATGAAAACAAACGCATCTGGAATTATAAAAATCTTAACAATCTGAATCCATATAATTGTGGAAGAGAGCGTGAGTTTACAATAGATCTATGCTCTCGAATTAACGTTCAGGCTTAACAAAATTCGCTCCAGAAATATTATAAGTGTGGCCTCTGTCTGTTACTTGTCTCTGTGAAGGAGGAACCTGATAGCTCAATTCTCAATTATGCAGCATAGATTTCAGAAAGTTATATCGTTCCTTTTATTGTGCTTTAATTCGGAACATTTTTGGATAAGAACGTAACGACGTACCAGGGATCTTTTGGCACTCCTTAAACCAGTCAGTTTACCTGGCTCAAGTTTCTGTACCGGTTTTTGATCTATATTTTCTCGTATTGAATTGGTTATTTTGGTTATTTCAAATCACCTCTAAAACTACAAACAGTAAGGAGAAACTGAAAATACTTTTTATCTGGTATGTTCGAATCTTATATGTAATTACAGGGGACTAAGAAAAGTATCGACGCTTTGTATCTAAAATCTCCTTTCATGATATTTAGAAAAAATTACGATTTTGATTTTGAATTTCAGCCAATTTACTTTAAATTTTAAAAACAGGTCAAACTGTTTTCATGTTTTTTGGAAATTTTGTTTTATGGATGTACTAGATTTTACGTTCAAGCAAAATCAAATAAGACCCCCTAATCTCGACAACTAGAAATGATATTGCAAAGCATACAGTAGAAAAAAAAATCATTTGGATTTTTTTTTGTTTTCATTTAGTGTTAATAATAAATTCATATGAAATTAAGTAATTCCATTTAGTTTAGGATAATGATCAATTGAAGATGAGAATTTCGTAAGAAAATAAAAGTTAGTATTGTAATCTTACATTTGATATTGATATTTTGGAAAAGATATTGGGGAAAGAATAAATAAAATTTAACAATTTTTGTTTAAAATTTACTACCTGTTTTCAAATGGGAAATTCCCCGCTTCCTTTGCAATTTTCCTAATATCAAATAAAACGTGTAATTTTCTAGAAATTCCGTTTAGTTTAGGACAATGATTAATTGAAGGTGAGAATTTCCACTTTATGGGAATAAAATAAAATTTAATATTGCATTTTTACATTTGATATTGGTATTTTGTAAATGATATTAAGAGAAAATAAAATTAAAAATTTTCTATTTAATAATTTTCTATTTAATAGACAACTAGTGAATATTGTTAAAATTTTTAATTTCAAATGGAAAATTCTCCGTTTCATTTGCAATTTCCTCAATATCTAATAAAACATGTAATTTTCAATTATTCTATTTTTATCATAAATTGGAAAATCTTAATATCAAACAAATTTTTCTGAAATTTGAATGGAAAATTTAAATTTTCTTAATGTTAAGCAGAAATTCTAATTTTTAACTGCTTCTATACCAGTATTAAATGAAATTACTTAATTTCAAATGATTTCCGTGTCGAAATGTGTCCACTTTGTACTTACTATTCCATAACCATTACTATTTCTCGTGGACTTTCGAATGAGGCAGCCAATTGTAGAAGTTTGGGATGCTTTAGAGATTTCATTATGGAAATTTCCTCCTGGACTTTAACGCGATCTCGTGATTTAATGCATTTTATCATTTTAGCAGCCAAAATACGTTTGGGGTCTTCTTTCTCTTGAACCTTGTAAACCACACCGAAACGACCTTTACCCAACTCTTCCAAAATCTGAAAACGATCTTTGAATTCGCCGCCAGATTTAACAGAAATCGGTCTCTGGAAATCTAAAAGGAAGGCAACAACATTTAAAATCGTAAGATGGTCTTAAGTTACTCGTAAACACTATACCTTCTGTTGATTCCTCACGAGCCTCTGAGATGTGTACGAGATCGCTTGGAAGGCCTGGCTCACTGCGGCCGTGAATATTTTCTGCTCTAACACGAAATCTGTAGGAGAACATGGCTTTCAGATTTTTGACAGTGTAGGCCAATGAATCCACTACACTGGCGATTTCCAGCCACGTGGCTTCGTTTTCCTGTTGAGCGGTGGACACTGATAAGTCCAATTGCTGCATTTCAATTCTAAAACATGGTCAAGGAAATCGTTAACATTTGAACGAAATAATTGTATGAAATTCGTTGACTTACATAAAACCTGTTATCATGCAACCACCGTCATATGGCGGACCACACCATGCTATAGCAACACGATCTGGACCTTGAGAAGTGCTAGGTTTACCACTTGGCGGTTCGGGAGGACCCTCAACGGCCACTGAAGCCACCGCCATATCGTTGCCAAAGTCATTCATCACTTCTACCGTGTATTTGCCGCTGTCATCGGTGTCAATGTCTGAGATCTGCAGAATGGATTTCCTTGACGATGTATTGATGATAATATTCGAAGATTCGATAATGGGACGACTCTATAATGCCAAAAATGAAACAAAAATGAAAGGTAATAATTAATAAACCTGTCTCTTTCACTTTATTGAATGAAAAGTAACTACAACATTGTGTTTTTTTTTTTTTTTTTGTTATTTTTTGTGGTTTTTAACAACAACAATTGAAAAAACAACAGCAACGACTATTACGTTGCTTTACCGCAACCTCTGATCGTGACACGATGTTACAACGATCTATATACATAAGTGGTACACATAAATCCAAACAAATGGACCGCTGCAATGAAAAAGTAGTACATGTCACAAAACTTAGCCGGCTCAGAAAAATTGTCTCTTTAATTTGAGCGTGGTTTATATTGAGCGTGATTTGTTCGTAAGGCTGCAAATTTGGGTTACAAATAGTAATTTGAAACAGCTATTGTTTTCAAGAGTCTATTTCATCTATGTTATTCCTTAAAAAAAAAAAGTAATTCAAACTGGCTGAATAAACAACATTCAAGATTTACAAAAAGTAAAATAAAAATACACAGAGGGAGCTTCGAAATATATCTTTCATTTTTGGCTGGTTTGACAGAATTGAAATTTTGAGGCGGAAAAGAAAAATTCAAACCTTTGCCTCGAATTTAAAATTGACAACATTGTCATGCCATTTTTACCATTCATACAAATTGAACAATTATTATCTTATTGGCAATCTTAGTCCACTGAAATACTTTGTAATGTTCCATATAATCATGCCATTTTTACCATTCATACAAATTGAACAATTATTATCTTATTGGCAATCTTAGCCCACTGAAATACTTTGTAATGTTCCATATAATCCGCCCTTTTTTGTTTGTCACATCATTTCTGTTGTCATCGCTTTAAATGGCGAAATGTGGCAAAATGTGGCCTATAATTGAGAATTGGCGATGCTACCATGTTTATGATCGTATGAGGAGACGTTGTTTTTCTGTCATGTATTTCCCTAATTCCTCTTCAATGAACGGAAACTTTGCACTCTTTCTAATTTGGCCAAATCTTTACCTTTTCCGCCGTCCAAAATACCAATATTGAGATGAAACTTCCATCTAATTTCTTATTGATACTTCCAGCCCATTCCATTGCTTTGTAATGTCCCAAATAAATCAATCTGTTTGTCGCACCTTTCTGTTGTCGTCCCTTTAAATGTAGTTGTAGTTGTGTATTTTTCACCTAACTGTCCCTAACGTCCCTAACTGTATGAGGACAACTTTCCTTTCAGTTATACCATTACCCAAATCTTCTTTGTATGAACAATTTTAACATTAAATTTCCCATAATCTCTTCTAGATAACTTTAGCCCATTTCTTTGCTTAGTGGTGTTTCAAATAACTTTTTAATTTGGAATGTTTATTAACCCTTTCTGTTGTAGTTCCTTCTAATGACAGCTTACAAAAAATTGCGAACAATTGTAAATGGCTGGCTTTGCCATGTTTCTGCCAATATGAGGATACGTTTCCCCTTTGTCATATCATTCGCCAAATTCTTTCAAATAAGATTATATGGAAACTTTGCAGATTTTCCAATCTAGGCAAACCTTTGTCTTGAAATGGCCAATTTTAACATGAACTAGTGTTTCCCCTTCTTATTTCGTATTGGTAATCCTATCCTATTTCATTACTTTGTAATGTTTCAAATAATTTGTTACATTTCTTGTTACTCTCGTTCTGTTTGTCACACCCTTTCTGTTATCATCTCTTTAAACGATAATACACAAAATGTGGTCGTTGTAGTTCCAAGTCCCGATACAACAACCTATCATCATCTTCTTGGAATATTTCTAGTGGTCTGGTAATTGGAAAGCATAATGAAAACTTCTCAAACTGACATTCAGAGTCAATCATTTTAGTGATTCTCAAAACCGGAGTACTCATTTCAGGAGTTACCCATTTCCCAAGGGTTAGCAATGAGTCCCATCCATTAGTAACCCATGGCTGTGTGTGTAAAGTTGCACATCACTCATGCCAAATGTGTAGCTGTCGTGGGTAACTACGCACGATGTTAGGTAGTTACACAGGGCCGCCATTCGATCACTGCTTGGAACCACTTGAATAGGGAGATAAAAAACTCGGTGTATGGGTGCCACAGATAGAAATACCAAATCAATCCATTTCTGAGGCGTGTGATGAGTGATGATGAAAAGTAAGATACTGACAATAATGTCAAGCGGAAACGGTGGGCCCGCCAACACTGGCGGTCAGGAAGGGTTTGCTGTGTGTTCGGTGGGATAGCCAGGGAATCATCTACTGTAATCTGCTTCTGCTCTGCTTCTTTGCAGGAAAGAAATTGTACTTTATCAGGACACCGTCAAGCCTTTTACATCGATAATGGCCTGCCAGAAGTTCCAGGAGCTTGGTTGGTAGGTTTTTACGCATCCACCCTATAGTCCGTACATGGCACCAAATGATTACCAGCGGTTTCTGTCTATGGCAAATAGTTTTATAGGTGGAAAATTCGCCTCAAACGAAGCTTGTGAAAATCGGGTGTTCCATTGTTTTACCAATAGCAATAGTGATTGCCGTGAGAGGTGCGTAATAGAATTACCATCAAAATGACAACAAGTTATCGAACAAAATGGTGCCTATTTCATCTACATCAGATCATTATAATTATGCTGAATAAAGCCTTCAATGGATTTCTTTTTACTAGTCCTTATGTTTCTTAGAATATTATAAGGAGTCCACTGGATTATCGCGTAGGCGGTAGCCTTTGAATAGCTAACAATTTCCAAAAAACCACAATTAGTGATCATTACTTCCACTTATTTCTTAATAAACCTTTAAGGAAAAAAAAAAAATATCAAAAAAAAAATTTTTAAGGTTAATTCAGATTTAATAAAAATTGTATCGTTAATTTCTTCTTATAAACCAAATTTTTTTTAATAACTCTGAAGAGGCCAACTTATGCATGGCCATAAATAAAGGCGAAATGCTTTCGTAATTTTCAAAGAAGAATCAAACTGAAATATCGTTAAGACGTAAATGGAAAGTTGCTATCTTCTGCAAACGTAGTTCTGCGAAGTCTGTATGGTAGACAAGAGAAAGAGTGTGACAACTACATTCTACTTCCATTCCCAGAACTTATTTCGCCAAGCGGGTGAAGTGTACTAAATTTGGATGAATTTAGCATAACATCTTGAAAATATGAAGCTAAGAATATATGGGCTAGATCGTAGGTACGAAGGTACGAGAAAGAGTTGTTCTACGCTCGCTTTACCTCGTGTTCTACCAAGCATTAGAAATGAACACTATTAACAAACAAACTGTAGGTTCATCAGTCATCCAACTTTCCACGTAGGAAAGATTAAATTTCGGATTAAATTTCATCTTTAGATCCCACTTAAGCAAATGTTAGTTCTACCAAATGTGATTGTGTTTAGTGTAACTTGATAAAAGATATTCACCTAAAAATGTATGGGTTAAATCGGTTATTTGTACAGAGGGGAAATATTAACATACAATAAAATCGTCAAAAATGCAGGTTACTGGAATCAACAAATCGGGAGTTACAGGGAAAAATTAAACTTATCAAAATTAGCAGATTTGTATGGGATATACCAGAAAGATCAAAACAGCCTGTTTCCAATTACCGGCTAAGAACTGACCAAATATTAGGTTGTGCCAAGTTTTAGGAAACTTTTTAAAGGTTTACAACTGTTTATCAGCCAGCCAGACAGACAGACGGCAATCGCTCACTCGACTTAAAAAGTCCTCAAGCACATATGGTAATATCAAATGAATGGGTGAATATAGAGAATGAAAACCTACGAATTTAATTATTTTAATGACAAATTTAAGAAAGTAGGGAAGAAAAGTTTGGGAAATAAAAACAAAACATTTCAGTGGGACTAAAATTACTTGATCTGCTATTCTAATGCTGTTTAAAATATATCGGAGAATATTATTGCAACAATTACAGCTACAAATTCGAATAAAATGGAAAACGATAAAGAGTTTAAGACCGTAATTCCCAGAACGAAGATAAATATTTATAAGTCATCGAAAAGGAATCATTATTGATTAAACCCGAAGAATTTTCAAAAATATCTTCGACATTGAAAACACAAAAAAAAAAAAAATTCGAAATTGCAGTCTGGGACAGAAAGGAAGGGAGTATTCATTGATATGTATCGATTATGAAAGAGATAGCCAAAAATGCGCCTGAGAACGAAACCGGGTTGGTCAACTATATTGTGGATGTGGAGAAAATTCACCAGCGCCATCTATTTCCTACAATGTAGCAAAAAACGTTGATTTCAAAATACTTATGCCGCAATATGAAACAATTATAGTTGATATTAATCCAATTACCATAGAGCACAAAGTTTTCAATTTCAATGTGAAGATAAGAGTTTCTTTTGACAGCTGCAATAGCACGACTGAGTCTGTATTCTTCTACAGCTTTTTAAAAAATCTGGGAAAAGCTGGGAAGTTATGATTTAACGGCGTTGGTAGTGCCATTTTGAAAGTCTGTGGTAAGATGCCTATGATGATGAAATTTGTAGGGTGAATGGAAATATTGACTCACACTTTATTCCGGATAACTGTGTTATCTGTGACCTATCACCGTACAGAGATTTTTTGAATATATTTTTGATTTCGTTGTATACCAGAAATAGCCTTAACATTAATTTCGATTAGGACTTAAACACTACAACCGTTCGTTATTCTGGGAATACTATGAATAAAATTGATTTATTTAAAGAACTTTTCCATTTGTGATATTGAAAGGGAAGAAAGGAGCAGTGGAAAATAAAACCTGGGAAGGGGGTGTAGTTAAATTAAATCCATTGATTCGAAGCGAAAATAGTGATGATTTCGTAAGCTACTAATTTGTTTTTAGCCCAAAAATACTTTTTTTACGGAGAAAATTAGAAGTGATTTACTGAAAAGGGGTTAATTAGATACAGCAGCCCTTCGTAGACTTCCTAAATAGTTTTAAATAGAAAGAAATGCAGAGAAACGAGAACGTGTTTAGAATATATAAGCTAATTGTGAAAGACAATTGCACAATTCTTCCGTAGAGATTGTTCCAGGCATGAAAAACGAATTTGCAAACAATTTTGATTTTGGCCCTTACGCCCAAAACAATTTTTGTTCTGATTCAGTTTATAAAACCTTTTGTTTGTACTTCGTTTCAATTTTGGGAAGTGGTGAAAATTTCTGAGGGCCTGTTATCGTAAATTCAGAAAATAAATTATTTGAAGTATTTTTTATCTTTCGCAGTTTGATTCAGACTAAGAAATGAAATTGCATAAAACTATATTTTCGAATATGGATTAGACTGAACTGAACTTTCGTGAAGGTCTCCATTTAGAGTGGACGAAATTATTCACGGTTATGGACTTAAAGTCTGGATTTCAGCATTTTAAATAATATATAAAATAAATCTCCACTGTTATGCACAGCTGTTAGTGCACATTTCTATGATTGCCCTTTGGACTTAAGGTCGATCTTGCTATATTTAAAAGTTTCGTGAGCAATATTTCGAGATTTCCTTGAGGTTGTTGCATATATGGATGAAGGTATTAATAGTATCAAAACCATTTGCTTTCTGCAGTCAATGTTTTCTGCAACTTTCAAAGCGATCAGTGGAATATGGAGTTAAAATTTCAAAGTGAAAATTTCAATTTCATCTTAGCCTGAGCCGAAAGACTCTAGGAACTTTCTGTCATTTATAGGTTTATGCTTATATTTTTGTAAATTCGTGAAAGGTTTTCCCCATATTGCTTGATCCATAGATGAACTGATCAAAGGTGATGTCAAATTCACAAGTTTCATCCGCAAACATATAATACGAATCGGCAAGCGGAGTTTCATTGTGACGTCAACGCATTAATCATTTCGGAGATTCTGTGTTTACTTGAAAAATTTGCGATTTCGAATATTCACCGATTGAAAATGATGAGTAATAATAGTATCACTTGAAGTGGAAAATTATGACTACACTGTTCGTAATGGACTAGGAAATGATGCATGTTGACGCTTTATCTAGGAATATATATGGTTGGTAACAACTATCGATAATAGAAATGGAGAATATTGAGTTTCGGCTTTGTGCTATGCAATCATTGGATAATCTAATAAGCGATTTGGAGGAAGAGAACCTGAAATGATTAATGGTGTCACTTATAGAAAAAAATATTAAGAATTTGCTGGTAAATGTACCAAGGGGAATGGAACATGAACTATTTAGAAATGTTCACGAATAGATTGGTTATTTATATATAGACAAA
This sequence comes from Philornis downsi, assembly GCA_019455685.1. Taxonomy (NCBI): domain Eukaryota; kingdom Metazoa; phylum Arthropoda; class Insecta; order Diptera; family Muscidae; genus Philornis; species Philornis downsi. Next base: position 485,975 of record JAHXMU010000244.1, read on the forward strand.
TGCTAATTTGAATGAAAGAGAATAACTGGTTCCCTTCATTGAGTCTGAAAATTGTTTGAAGAATTTTACATACCATGGAAATCCCAAATGTTGCAACAACTTGGGAAGTAAAAGTTGAAGTAGAAATTATTTCGTTTTTTTCTGAGTTACTTTGAAGAAGATAGATAGAAGATAGATTTCAAAATTTCAAAAATACGATAATTTATTGACGATAATTATTAAATATGGGTTGATGAATAAATGCTCAAAGCATTAAAGTTCAATCAAGCTTGAACAACCCATTTGTTTGAGGGTTATTTCAACGTATCCGTTTCAGCAGTATTTGGTTCCAGCAAGATGGAGCGACTGGATATAAAGCCAGAAAGGTTATGGCGGAGTTCCAACGAAAATTCCCAGCACAATTAATATCCAGGAACTCCACTGGGCTCCAAGGTCACCTGACCTGATTGCACCAGACTTTTTTTTATAGGGTTACGTCCAGCAAGAGGTGTATAAAACGAAACCAAGGAATTGGACTGAATTGAAACAGTCAATTAAAATAATAATAAAAAGCGATCCCAAATTAATAATTTTCTGATCAGACGTCACATACGCGTGAATGAGCATAGAGGTCACGGTCTACCATCTTCAAAACCAGTTAGTTATATAAAATAAAATTGAATTTTCTACACAAGAAAAAAAAAAGTAAATGAAATACATTGATTAGAAAAAAAGTTATTTGAATTCCTTATTATATCGCAATTGGTGCGCCACCCTGTACATTGAAAAAATGGTGATCTTCATAATTTTCTTCAGGAAATTAGTTTTCAAGTCATATCTTCAAAAAGTTTAAACAAAAACTTATTTTCTACTGGCGTTTACATTGGTTATATACCAAGATTGAGAATATTTGTTGTTGCTCGTGCAAACTCATTCAAATAAAATTGCTGTTACAAATCTATATAAAAAAATAAAGATTCCAAACACGATATTGAAAATTCGTAAAATAATTATCCACATTTCGTGAACATCAGCTCTCATTCTCTGTCAAATTGCCAGCAACGTCAACACCTATTTTCTATCGTTGTGGTAATCTTCAAAACTATTGGTCTAAGATCATCAAATTTATTTCTGAGATCTGATTATAACTAAATTCCGATTATTTTCAAGAGATTTACATTTTCGATTTGTTCAAAACAAAGCTATTTTGAAGCATTCTTATAATTTAAAAAAATTAAGATTTCCATAAAACCGACATACGGGTTTAAACAAAAAAAGCCGTTTTGTCCGGTTTTGAACACTAAGAATTGAGTCCAAGAATTAAAATTCGGAAAATAAATTTCCATTGCCACCCTAATGAATATCAATATTCTATCAATCAACACTAAATTCGCTGCTAAAGAATTTGCTTTATAACACCCAGTAGACGAGACTGATCAAACAAGAGCTGGCAGTCTGACGTATTGTGTAGATTGTATGTAGGCCCTTTATTAACATTATCATCTGTCAGTATCTTACCAAAATCGAGATGCAGTCTTATCGCCGCTCTGTTTTGTTTGAATAAACCCATAAAAGGAAAAAAAAAACAACTGTGGCTGTTTCTGTCAATTAGATACATTTTTAATGAACTTTTCATTGACGTAAGAAAACTAAAAACAGCAAACAATGATGTTTTGCCTTTTTCTGTGTGGACTCACTTAGTCTACGTTTTTTTTCTTCTGGAAATTGTATAACTATAAGAAATGTGTGACTAGACAAAAACACTTACCGCTTTAAACCAAACCACTTGTGGTTTTGGTAATCCTTCATAGATGACGGACAAGCGAACGCAACCACCAATTAAAGCTGTGCAGTCAGTGGGACCTTCTAATATAGCTGCCGGTTGATTCAAACGATCGTTATGTTGCTGCCGATTACACGATGAATTGTCGCCAGCAATAATGGGTGGCGAAGTTCTTGATTTGGGATTAATTTGTTGTTTCACTTCTTCGCCAGGCACACCACCAGCAGCACTGTCATCCACTTTGGGCGATCGGGGCAGAACCGCCAAAGTAGTGTAGGATTTAAGCGTTGAGTAAGGTTTACCCGGATGCGTTACGTACAACTGAACTTCGCCGCTATGGGCCAAGGTTACATTGTTTATGTGTAAAATGCGTAAACCATCGGTTGAGGATTGTTCCAACTGAAATGAAAACACACACAAATGTACGAAATTTACCCAAATTATCAACAGCACTTTCGTTTCTTTTCTTTTTTTAGCTTTCAGGCGAAGGTGGAATTAAATTAAATTTTGTATATTATTGTTATTTTAATATTTAATGAATTGTGTTAAATTAACGTACGATAGCTTTTCGAATATGAATTTTAACAGCTGTCTTTTTTTATATACTCTTACTATATAAACAACACAATGATGAAATATTATAGATAGTTGTTATATATCCAAAATGTATGTCGATATTTTGCTGGGGGTGCAGAAACCCCAAAACCAAGTAAATATAATCTGCCTGATCGTATTTCACAACACACACGAATGTCTTTGTACAGGTGTACTATAGAAAATAAGTGAATGCCAATATAAATAAACTCTTGCAATCAAGACCGAGTCACTATTCGATCGATACGCAATTAGAACACTCCGGACGAATGAGAAATTGGCGCTCAACTGACACTGGGAACACATTAAACGCTGAATTTAATAAAGAAAATTTAACAGAAAGCTGATTACTTCGCCAATGAGAGAGTACAGTTGAAGGAGCAATATTTTCTATGCTCTTTACTCGAATCAAATAGAAATTAACTGTTATTCTCACGTTCTATTGTTGTGTCGGTAAGAGATGTCAGTTTAGCAATTACATATTTCTAGCAGCAGCAGCAAAGGGCAGTTACTGAGAGCGACAGCTTCGCACTGCGTACGAGGGTTGTACCTTACGTATCCAAAAATGTATATATCGAGAAAAGAATCCGTGGATAATATTGCCTAATTTGGCGTTGGTATCTTTTACAAGGAAACAGAAAACCTATCTTGTTAACCACGTCAAAAATGCAAAACACACCATCAAATATAATGTCTGAACTGTAACGAATATTGTGGGTTTTCCCAGCATCGTGATTATCTGTAACTATTTATAAAAGGAAATCTATAACTATGTGTAAAGGAGTGGTACTAACCAAACTCAAGTATTAGTCAAAATGTAATACGATTTGACTGTTTTAAGCTGATTTTGGATACTGAAGAAGAAATGCTTCAGATATTGCGAATAATTATGGAACACACTCTAAAATGCGTCCACCTACGCAAAAGCTCAAGCAAAAATTAAAGTTTTAATAACCATTATTTATAATCGGAACCAGTTTTTTTTCATTTACAAAAAAAGTTATGTACAGATGAAATATACAGATATCTGTACAATTTTGGATAATTACTTTTATACTTTGAGGAGAATAACATAACATAATAACATTTTCTTCTTGTCAAAATTAAGAGGATGACACCATAATAGACTGTTCTGCAAATTTAATCTTATTTGTGGATAATTTGCTTAAATTAGTACTTGTAATTTTTCTCGAATAGGGTTGAATGTGTCAGATTAATCTATTAGCCATTGTTAATGAACTGTGTCATTTACATACGTGTCGGACCATTACACATCACAATGATACTGGTAGCATAGAAAAATATGGATGTGGACAACCAAAAAGCAACAGAATTGAATTCAATGAAATCCACGACAAAGTGCAGTTAAAATGTCGAACAATTTCAATGTGTCTCGTCATAGCATGGGGCGCATATTAAAAAAGGAACTATGATCGGAGTCCAATAAAATACAAATAGTGCAATATTCAACACTTGCATAAAAGGCAGTTTGTCTAGCAAGGGCAAAGGTGTTAAATCGCTTGCATGTTGATAGAGAGCTTGAATATTTTGTATTTTCTAATGAAATAAAAAAAAAACGATTGCGTGTGGTGACGTTTTGGGCCGCAGTAACTGCTCACTCGTTTTCACATTGAAATGGTAAATCAACAAACAGACCGTGAAAAGATTGTGAACAATGGTTTGTTATCTTGGGCACGTAAACAATTCTGTAAAAGCTAATGGACGTTTCAGCAAGTCTATCTCAAGTGGTATTTCATAAATTCAATGTTTTTTACAAGAAGAAGTTCCCAGCTCCATATCTACACAACATTTTTCCCAGCTCCATATCTACACAACCCAATAAATTTTCCCAAATCGTTTATCCTGGAGTTCAAAGTGTCAACTAAAAAATATGAGGCGATTAGCGCCTTACAGATGCAATTAATATAGGAAGTATCAGAAGAAGCCCTTTTAAACTCCCCAATTACAGTCGGTACAGACGGACATGGTTATAAACTATTTAAAATATCCCAAAATACATTTTGTCGGAAGATACTTGGTGCTTCAAAAGTTTCCATCTGGGTGATATTATTTTTGCGGTATCGATGATATTGTATATACCGCGTCATACCTTTGGTTGAAGATATAAATATTTAAAAAATGATAATAATTCAAAATGTTCTCAAACCATCAGCAATCACTGGCAATGAAAACATGCTAATGGCACGTGTATTTTACGAATTACTCACAAGTTTAAAAAAAAATGTAAAAAGTTTTTTTCTCTTACACTTAAAAGTGTCCTCTTCTACATATTTAATTTGTCTAGTAACACAAATGTAAGCTTTATATAAAAGCAATAATCACTCTATATTTACATGATTTAATCTGACGACCCCCATACTTAGATAGAACATTCAATGAAAATTCTATAGATGATCATCTCATACTGATTCATATAGAAATCATATAGAAATATGAGCGTACCTTTAACAAAAAAAAAAAAAATTTGTGGTACAAACAATTTTAAAGGGACCGAAAAATCATTACTGATCAATGTTATAACAGCTGTTATATAGCTCAATTACTTTCAGCGCCCTTGAATGTAATAAATGGAATTTACTGTTGATTATGATTCAGAATATCGGTTTGAGAACTTTTCCAATATATATCGATAACTCAATTGCTCGAAGAGTTCAACTGCACATCGAAGTGACGAGCGTTCAAAGAATGATAGTTTTTTTGTTTCATGCCTTGCTGTAAGTCGTAAAAAAGAAGTCGTAAGGTGGGCTCAACCAGTACTGAAATTTCAGGCAGGGGAACTGGCTTGCGTATACTTTCGCAAATCGTTCTTTTGCGGTGGCGGAAAAGTGGCGAGTTACTGGAAGAGGCGGTGAAGGTCGCTGAGTCCTTATCAAAAATTTCTGTTTCACAGTAGAAGAAGCAAAATTAAAAATTTCGAAAATCTTCCTCACAGAGATTACTTTCAATTTTTGCTAGATTAACCATTTACTAAACGCCTGATGCTTGCTAAACTATACTGAATTAAATGATATTGAATGAAAAATATGAATACAGAAATATAAACATTTAATTAGGTAGTTCGTATGGGGGAAATCGCCAATTTTTTTTCAATTTAAGTTACTACAGCCTATGAATTAGAGATTAATTGCCGATAGATCGACCAATTTATAACGGAAGCATCAAATAAGTTTGGCACTGCCGTCTATTTTCATTCTCAAAGTTAAGTTTGTTAACCGTCCGATGAATTCGATTGGTACACAAATTTGACTGAGTTCAGAACAACTATTTCAAAGGTATGAAGTTAAGAATATTTGGGTTAAATTTATTAAACCAAGGCACCTTCTGGTGCCTTCAATACCAATAAATTTAACCTATTGGTATTGAAGGCATCAGAAGAGAAGCGGTGACTTGACTCGATTTTTCTTAAATTTTGCATTATAAATAAATAAATATAACCGTCAAAAATCTAGGTTGACTGAGCCTATCAATTAAATTACTTAAGAAATATCGTATTTCAAAGAAATCAGTCAATTTGTTTGGGAGGTAAAAGAAGGGGTCAACATAACCCTTTTACTATTTTCGACTATAAACTACAAAATAGGCTTTGTCAAATTTTAAGAAATTTCATAAGGATTTACGTCAATCGACTTAGAAGCAATGAAATTCATTTATTCAAATGGTTCGATTGCTACATTTTTGTCGTATCAGAGTACAAACCCGATAAGAACACGTCTTTTTCAAAATGAGCAGATTTGATTGTTTAGGTTTATTCACTTGGATAAGTGGAAAAACTCCTTAGGCGAATTTTTTTTCTGGTCCTTCCTGCTTGGTGACAAAAACTCTTTAAATGAATTTTAAAGCCCACGTTTTGTCACAATTTACCTCTACGAGTATAAGTGAAATTTTGCTCTTTCTTATCTCAAAAAGCGATTTTTTCTAGAGAGGATCCCTCTCGAAAGGGAAACTGCATTTAAGTGAAATAAGTGGAAACCATTTATAATTGGAATGGGAAGCCCGGTCCGTTGAAGATTCCACTTATTCAAACTTGACTTTAGTAATCGTTGAAATTACTAAAATCTGTATACACTCTTGTCGCCGAAATCACCTTAACTTTCGCTCAAAATTGAGATGCGATCTTTGTAGTTGATTGGAACGCTTATTGGAAGGTTTGCAAATGTTGAACTACGGTAAATCGCAATTTTTGATTTAATAAATAACAACGTCGATCATCCTAATTAGATTCTCTAAATTATACTTGGAGCCCCTGTGGGTAATCGCACATTTTGTTGCATACCTTGGGTTTGTGATTTTAATCAACTAAATGCCGTTAAGCTTAATCTACATGTGGAATTTTATATCTCGAAAGAAAGCTTTGAATTATATCTTATTATATTACTATTAATTATTATTATTATTATTATTGTTATTATTATTATTATTATTGTTATTATTATTATTAGTACAGCAACATATCTCCTTCCATATTTTGCTTGTTTTTACGTCACAGCCTATAGGAAATTACGTTTCCATAGACTGAAATAATTGGAATGAAAAATAAAAATGATAATCTTTCTACAATTACACAAATTAATCTGACGACCTCTAATATTTATATAGAACGCTCAATGTATTACCTATGGATGATTATTTAATAGTGATTCATTTAGATCCATGGGCGTATCTGCGTGAGAAAATTTTGGGAACAAAAAATCTTCAAATTTACAACTTTTGAAAATTCTTTCTTACTAAAATTTCCCGCTTTTCATTTGGATCTTTTTTTTTTCATTTTTCGCATGTTCGAATAAAATTTTCATTTAATCGTTGACCATTTATCTGCATAAGGAAAATAATTTTTCAACACTTTTGTGAAAAATACCCATTTTCCCATAAGTGTGGGTAGCCATATGAGAGGGTTTTTTTCAAGGTTTCAAATATCACATTCTTTTTTAAACCACATTTAATTTTAGCATAGAAAAGTACATTGGAAAAAGAAAAAGATTAGGCGAGAAATTAAAAAAAATATTAGCAATTGAAATTGAAAGCTACTGTAGAATTTTTTTAGATAAAAAAAATGAAAAATTATTTAAAAAAAGGAAAAATAATTAAAAAAAAAATCGAGCGGTTTTCAAAAACACAAAAACAATCCCATAAGTGTACTCATATAAAAGGAATTTTGTTCAGGGTTTTAAATATTAGATTCTTTTTAAAGCCACATTTAATTTTAATATCAAAAACTACATTTGAAAAGCAATGAAAAATTATATTAAAAGCATCGCGTGATTTTTTTAGATAAGAAATTAAAAAAATATTTCAGAATTTGTTTTGGATAAAAAATAGGAAATTTTTAAAAAAAACGAAAAATTATTTTTAAAAAATCGCTCAATTAATTTAAATTAATTCGTCGACCGTATGGCTATTTAAAAAAATAGTATTAAAAACAATAAAAACAATTTCTTAGTTTGTTTTCTACTACGTCGTTACTTAAATCAAATCAAAAATAGAAAAAGCTATAACTAAAATTCATAAAAAATTTAAAACTTAACATGAGCCCATTTTTTTAGATTAAGCGCCAAATAACTAAAATGAGAACTAATATATTTATTTAGCTATTTTTATTTGGGCAGACCACGCAATTCCCATTTTAGTGATGTGTAATTTATTACAGAATTGCAAAATCATCAACATACATATAATGGAATTTAAAAAATATGCAGTTGATGCAACTGTTCAAATGTACCGTTTTAAGAATTTGTAAATATTGCCATACTCACAAAAAATTAAGTAATCTTTTGATGCGAGTCTTAAAATATGCTTGTGAAAATTATTTTTTTAATAACTTGAACTTGTTGACAAAAAATTAGCTTTTTGCCAAAAAAAAATTATCTAATTTAAAAAAGTAGTGTACTCGTATTTCAAACATTGAAAAAACTTTACATTTGCAATTTTTTTTTTCATATTTTTACATGTTCTATCAAATGGATTTTTTTGGCCAGTTGTGCTAAACTATTGTTTTTAATTTTTTGCTTAACGAATAGGCATTTTGTTATGCCAACCACTTTCTACACTATGTAAATACAGGGTAGAACGACTCTTGATGACATAACACTTTTCACAAACACACTCCTTGGCAACACTGCTAATTACCAAAAATTTTCATTATCACTCGGAAATTTTCTTTCCACAGCCACAGAGAGAATATTTGTTTTGATGAATAAACAGACGGAGAGACAGTATGTTTGGGCACTTTGGTTGGTTTATTTACTTGATTGTTGTCGTCAAAACACATCAATTAATCTTTGGCAGGGTCGTTAGTTAATCGTTTTGTTATCTTAATCTTTTGATTGTGATAAAAAAAAAAACGCTGATAGCAGCTATGATTTATGCTTTTTTATGTATTTTCAAATATTCACACTAATCTTACTTTAACCATTTTTTTTTCTATTTTGCGTGTTTTATTTCAGCGATACTAAACGATATCACCTAAAATGTCTTGCAGCGCAACCTGATGTCGATGCCTATCATCGAGCCGGTCGCATTCCGTACTGAATGCTAATCTACGATGCAAGTTTAAATTTGAGCTTGATTTTTTTCGGGGTTTTCTCTATTTGCTTTTTTGGCATCATCTTTGCTTGCATATGAGCGTTGAACGCTATTGATCTTTTTTTTCTTGTGTGGTTCAACAAAAGGTTTATTAATACGCGCTCTTTGTGGGACACTTGTGTTTCCAGTGTTTATATGTACATATATTACATGCACAGCAGATTGAAGTTTAGCGCAGAAACCATTGTGGTTCAATTGCCTCGCCGCTATTAAATATTCTCACACATATTATGATTTCTTCTAAAAATACCCATGAGTAGTAAGTACTTGAGGGCTTGCTAATAGATAGAAATGTGCAATGTTTGTTTATGGTTAAATTTGCCTATCATTTAAATTTAAATTGTGTGGTTAAATGTGGTTAAATTTACCACATGTTATCACATAACTCTATCTGTCAAAAATTGGTCAATATGAGTACTTCCAAATAAATAGGTCAATGTAAGAAGAAGTGCGAGTTTTCCTCCCATCGATAAAATTTGCTCAAAAGTAGGTAGTGAAAGTTAAATTCTTTCCGATTTATCTGATAATCCTACCATTTATGCTAAGAGATATGTATTGCACTTCGAATTGATAAGATAGCTGTTTTTTGTTATATAAAGTATAGTAAAAGAAATCTATAGTTTTTCCACCAGATGATTTTACTGGTCCGTATCTCGCTTTGTATAAATGTGATCGCGTTACGCTAGATGGCATCAGGAAAGTTAAGTTTCGTAATAAAAAAAAAAATAGTCAAACAGTTTCGTGATCGCTTGACTCAGTATTGTTGATGGCAAAAGAAAATACGTCGTATTTTACAGTTAATCATCGATAAAGCCGAAAGTTCAAAACAAGTGGATGAATAATATATAAGGTCCTGATACTGTAACAAAAAATCAAGTGCAACTTTCGTTTTTTAGATTTGAATCCAGTAATTTTTATGTCAAAGATGCCCGCGCTCTGACAAGAAAATTGTCAAATATTTTATTTATTTATTTATTTATTTATTTTTGGCTTGTAATTTAAAGCCTTCCGGCCAATTATAAGTAAATTACAATATTATTTATTTGTTTTATTTCCAAAAACAATTCAACAATACAATGCAACCATTCATCTATTAGATCTAATCTGCTCAATTTTATAAGGTAAAAAAAAACAAAAAAATAAAAATTAAATATAAAATTTATAAAAATATAATGATTTTAAAGAAAGTACTATTATTATAGACAAAAAAGTATGAAAAAAGACTAATTCAAAAGTTAGAAGTTAATCGGTATATAATCTGGAAATATAAGATAATCGGTATGTATCGGTTGCTAACAATTTAAATGAAAACCAAGTTTTACAGTAAAATCTGAATGTGTTGTAGAATGTGCCTTTTATAAGAATCAGGACATAATTTAAAACTTTTTAAATGGTTTGGTAGTAAATTGTAAATTCGAGTTACTCTTACTACAAAAGCACGACCCATGAGTGTGGTCATTTTAGGAATAAGAAGCTGCTCATTACGAATGGAATGTAAAAAATTGAGGAGTACACAGTCGAACAACTTTATAAAATAACAACAACGACTTCAAATCTATATAATACATCGATAGAATGATGAATCGATCGTCGTGTAAGCGCTGTTTCGATTGCCCAGAAGCTATACATTGCACGAAAACTATTTAAATCGTAACAAAATCAACATTTCTGAAGCGGACGACAACTGCTTATAAAAGATGTCTCTTATGGTAATGTCAAGCTAAAACGGCCGTAGTCGAATCGCGATGAGGCGGCCCAAACGGTGGCCAACGGTGGATGCTTGTGGTAGGGCATCTTCTACTGTGGGCTGGGCTCCTACGGCCAAACTCTTTAATCCGGACCTTTATTAACAAATATTGGACTGGAAGAAATCGTCCAGAAGCCGCCAATAGGATAGGAGTTACATTCCATTAGGACAACGTCAGGGCACAAAACTTCGATATTGGAAACCTATCTATGGTGAACGACTCTGTTAATGAAAAATTCATCTCAAGAGAAGCTTGTGAAGATCGCTGCCTCAGATTTTTGCCAAAAGGGGCTAGAGATCCTATGAGAGAGGAATAATAGACTTAGCTTCAAAGTTGTAACAAGTTATTGAACAAAACTATGTATATTTGATCCAAATTTGATCTTTCAAACTATGCTAAATAAAGACTTCAATGTCATGCACAAATAATGGATTTCTTTTCACAAAAACGTATATGTAAAGTAATTGTGCGACAGAACTAATACTTCATAATAGTGCACAAACAACAGCACAAAAAAGGTGTTAAATTTTTTTGCCACTAAGTAATATGCTAGACTAGCAGGCGGTAAACTATGGCTCGCGATCCGTCGTACGTTTAGCAGACCGCATTTGTTGCTCTATATTAGATGGAATAGGAAATATTCGTTGTATTTTCAGATGTTTTGGCGTATAAAAACATACAAATCGTCAGCTTATAACACAATGCAACAATAATTGTAGTGATGGGCAATGACCTCACCAAACGATTGCACTAGTCGAGTGAAAAAAAACTCAGCTATACTTTTCCTTATGAACATACTATAAAGTTTTGACAATCCTGCCCAGTCTTATCCGAAATGTATTAAAAAATCATAAATTAAATTCTTCTGATTATACATCTTCAGTGAAAGTGAACAGGTACGATGATAACGTTTTTAATTTTTTTTTTAAATTTGGCATTTTCAGAGAGATTAGTTCAGTTCTTGTAGGGACAAGCTTCTTCATACTAAACCGACTTTGGATGCGACATCTGCCATCCATAGTGCCATGTACGACATATCCAGCCATCGCTAGATAAGTAGGTGTTTCAAAATGATTCATTCACGTATCATCGATTGGTTTCAATTAGATATTAAAATCGATCGAAAAATTCTGAAAAATTCATATTTTAGACTTTAATGTGTGCTCGAGGAAGTTTTTTCCAAGTAAGCCGACTTTATTCAATGTGATACCTTGATTGACTTCAACTGGATTTTCTTTTCCCAAACAAAACTCACACAATCGAAATTTCGGTTGTACAAACTTTCCGTTAGCTTCGCATTTAATGCTAGTACAGGGTTGTTTAAAATAAACATTGGAAACGAACTACGATGTTTTGAACCGAATTTAATGTTCTAGTAGAAGAAAAAAGAGGTGTAAAATGAAGTTCAATAAACATCATCTGTTTTCTGCTTTATTTACATGCTCTCCTTCTAAGCTGCTCCACACGAATATTTTTTGTGTAGAAATAATGACACAAATGACTAAAAGAAATTCCGTTTGAAGGCAATGCAAGCCTTAAAGACAACAATTAAATTTATATACATATTTGCATTTGAGGTAAAAATAATTCCAAACCATTCAAATGTTGTTCGCCATGATTTATTCAGAGACTGCAATATTATTCGTAGGGTACTAACATGTCGTCACAATCTCTTACACACATATTACCAAATTGCTGTTACGTATATATCTTATCGTATTAAAATGCACAAACATAAATTTGCGTAAGGTAATAACCCTTCGAATAACGTGTGATCATTAAAGACACTTACCGTAAACTCGAATGAATCATCGCCGGCTTCATTTCCATTGACTTGATGACCGCACACATACCAGGTAACCTGAGCATCTGGGGGATAAACGCGGGCACAAAATGTTGCCTTGCCATAGCAGTCGGCCAGCACGGGTAAAGGTGATTTGATTACGGCCAAACCGCTGCCGTCGGCCACGACCGATTGGCGCTCAATGTACAAATTACTGGAAGTGGAGCACTCATAGCCGTCGCTTGTGGTTATGTGGCAGGTATAGAGACCAGAATCTAAGTCAAATGCATCGAATAGACGTAAACACAACAGACCATTGCCATGATCAATGTAACTGCAAGTGGGGAAAAACAAGAGGGAAGAAAATGTGAGAGAGGGCGAGGGAGATAGAGAGAGAGACTCAGAGAAAGAGAAATAAATTCGTGTATTTCATATCATTAGCCAATAAATAACTTACTTAAAGTCTTCAGAGTCTTTGATCACGATGCCATTGCGGCTCCAGGTGTACGAGTAGGGCTGATTGCATTCCAATTCAAAGCATAGATCTACGATTTCGCCTTCATTGTATTCCACCGCTTCTGGCAGTGGTTTTGCGATTTTGCATATAGTTTCACTGCATTCGATGAAATCTTTTGGCAAAAATTCAACCACTGTGGATGTTACAATAGGATCGTGACCCTCACCCTCAATAATGCAGGTGTAAATGCCCTCGTCGTCTTTGGTGACCTCGTCAGCCACTAAAAATGCCTCTTCGTGGGTGAATTGTATGTGAACCCCATCGGTTTCCTGGATTTCGCAACCATTGTGATAGAATTTGCAAGATGGCACTGAGGAACCGCGGTAACCGACTCCAAGAGCCATGCGACCGCCAATGGCGGTTGAAGGACCCATAATACGTCGGTGCAAATAGGCATTACGGCGTGAGGAGGAACCTCGTATACTTCGGCCCGAGGGTGATTTGGAATAACGTGAACTAGGGATGACATCTAAACGCGCTGAGGCTTCTATGCGACCATAATCATTCTCCAATGTTATACGGTACAAACCGGCATCTTCAAATGTAACATCATCGATGTCCAAGTAACGCAAGTCATCGACTTCTTTGACCGCTATACGACCTGTGGGCGTCACAATCATACCGTCCTTGTCCCACGTGGACCAAGGCATTGGATGGCCGTCTATGGCACACTGGAAGCGCACACTGTCGCCCTCCTCTACTACGCGACTATTCGGGATAGCAAAGAATTTCGGGGCTGAGATAGCCTGATTCGGGTCGTGGAATCTACGGCGATGTTCACCAATATCGATAACGGAATTGCGATAGGACATTCTGCGTTGGGGCGAGAAACTTCTATTAGGTGTTGAACGAGGTGTGGAAAGGGGTGTCGAAGTGGTCGAAAGCAAAGCGGCCGGTCGTGTCAACTGCCTATTCAGCATATTCTCCTTCTCTTCGGGTACATCGACGATAATACAAGCGGAAGATAGATTGCGTCCGATGTTATTTTTGGCAACGCAAGTATATTCGCCTTCGTCCTCTGGATAGATGCGTGGTATGCGGAGTGTGGCCTTAATGCCGTCGTACGTCATATCGAAATCTTTACCGCTAGGTAAGACTCGACCATCCTTTTCCCAAATAATAGCAGGTTCGGGAAGACCTTCGACGTGAGCTTCTAAGGTGATGGCGTCACCATCACAGCAGCGCAAATTACGGAGAGGGCGTATAAACCGAGGCAAGGTTTCAACGTTTCTGAAAGAAATTAGAAATATTTGGGATTTAGGAGAATGAGATAGAATTTGAAAAAAGAGAACTATATCTTTATTGTGATGCAACTAACTCTGAGCCATGAATATAATACAGTTATTGTTTTTTTTTTTCAATTGTACGGATTGTATAGATAGCTTTATGGGCGCACTGTAAGTTGAATGACTTAAATTTTATGAATATGGCTTAACCATTTCGAGGCCAACATTTTGAAAAAAGCGTCAATATATCGCTCTCGAAATATACATAATTTAATAAGTTTATTCGTATCTACTTTTGCGGCCGAATATGATGCGATGATCACGGATCGTGGATTCTAATCTTAACATATTCATCATTATTTCTTTGAGCGTCCGGCATGTCGACGTGCTAATGAACACTTCGAGTACTCGATTAATTGACAAGTCTAGTAAAAGCTTCTCAAACCGTCGTTTGGAATCGACATTAAACAGTGATATTCATTGACATTGATTGACATTCATTCGTGAAGTGCAAAGGAATTTTTGTTTTTGTACATACATATATATATATAATTTATGATTAAGCCTGCGTCATTTAACGAAAAATTCGAAAGCACACGTAGTAAAAATGTCCAAGCGATTTTATCTTCCGCGCTTCTTAACGTATTAGCCACAACAACATTTGATGAATTCACAAGAAGACTCAGCGCGCCTGCTCTGGAGTATATTCGTTTATTCGCACAGCATGGTCCTGCCAACGGAATCGCAATATTTGATGAGCTAACTTTGCAAAGTGGTTTCTACTAACTGTTTATGTACAGGTTTTATGCCACACTCAGGCACAATTTCGAACAGTTTTCTGGTTATATAAATGAGCTATGATATGCGTCAGCTGCATTTTTTGGAAATGAATACCTTGGTTGTTGTTGAATTAGTAGATCTAAAAGTACAAGACAGAGATCCAACCAGTTTTTCAATTACACGGTAAATGTCACATTCTCTTGGACCCCATTTTCATACACTACGCACAACACACTGAGATTTTAATCATCCACTAAATTTTTGGCCAGCCCCACCGTGATCAAATTTTTTCTTTAAGCTTTTTCTGTAGTTAATATTTCTCGTATCAGCATCGTTGCATTTCGCTTCTTATTTTCTGGTAGAACTTCTGAAATTCTTCTCTGTCTCTACACCTTTCTGTATCTTCACTCTCTCAACTCTTGGGCCGCTACATTTCTATGTTGTCTTTATAACAATACCTCGTACGTATTACAATTGGCTGCAACGTTGCCATGTAAGCAGCATGAATTTCTTGTGCTTGATTACTTGCGTTTTTGCTCTGCTCAATCCGGTATGAACCTTAGTTGGAAGCAAGTGGTGATCTGAGCCATATGTTATGGGATCATAAGCACGTCCATGACATTAGATGCGTATCCTCTGTCTATTATTAACACATAATCAATTTGTTTTGTTTTTTTTCCTTTTTGCTTTCTGATTAAGGGAAAGCCAAGCTGAATTATGGATATCTTTATGCTGAAATCTGATTCCATTCGTCATTACCTTGTCCGTTATCGGAAGTTTGACGTTGAAGGCTTTATTTAGCATTGTTAGAATAACCCAATTTGGGTCAAATATGAACCGTTTTGTTCCATAACTTTTCGCATTTTTTTAAGTAATTCCATTATGCCTCTGTCATAGCAACCCTCTTCTCTATTGGCAAAAAACTGAGACAATCGATTTTCAGAAGATTCTCTTAAAACGAATTTCTCACCCACAAAATCATTTACCATAGACAAAAACAGGCGATAATCAGTTGGTTGGTTGGTCCGGTCTGGACTATAAAATGGACGTATAAAGGCCTCCCTACCAAGCTCAAGTCACTATCGATGTGTGCGGCCTGGCGTTGTCCTAAAGGAATGTAATGTCTCTCATATTGGCCAAGGCTCGCTCCTTCTTGACGGTTGCGTTGTTCAGACGGTTCGCTTTTTAAAAGCACAGGCCCGAATTAATTGAAGCTGAAGCGAATATCTCACATTAGATGATTCCATGTCAGTGCCACCAAATACATAGCGAAACCTTCCTGACTTGGTTTGATCTTGGTTTGGTCACCATAAGTGCCGGCTTGCGTGGTTCGACCATGGCCGCTTTCGCTTCACCCACTTTTCATCATCGCTCACTATCCGTTTCAGAAATGAAACGATTTTGTTGTGATTCAATAGGGATTCGCAGTTGAAAGTTCGGTCGGGAAATGAGTTTTTTTTTTGCGTTAACTCAAGTGATCCGGCCATATTTAAGTGGTACCAAATGTTTTTTTAAGCATGTTTATCTTCTACAATCTCGAAACAGTGCTTAGATGACCGCCGGACCTAATTTTTCCCGATATTCTATCGACATTTTCGACAATTGGCCTTGCACAACGTGGTGCATCTTTGACATCAAAAACCAAAATTGCGCATGATTGGCTATTAAAGCATCAGGAGCATAAATACTGTTTATATTTTCATTCACCTGGCTTGCGTTTTGGCCTTTATTGAATAAAACCTGTAAAATATAGAGTATCTTCACTTTGTTGGTGCCCAACAATGATACTGAGCTAAGCAATCACAAATCTGTCTGTGTGGAGACAGAAGATGATTCTGATGTAAAAGTTGATTCGAAATTATATAAGTCCAATAGCCTGTTTTATATTTTATGCATAGTGCTGGGCTCGAACATTTAACGCCTTCAGACTGTATTGGAAAATTGATCTGAAATAACTAATTTTCTAATGTTTTCGTCATATCTCATAAACTTTAGAAGGTGGGGAAAATCGAAAATCTCAAGTCCAAAGTATGTAGGTTGGTACCATGCTGAATTTTTTCGGTGTAACTCGATAACACATCACAATTTTAAGTTAAATTTTTCCACCAGACAGTATTATACTTTCTTGTGTGGAATTTTTTTAGGCGACAATGCCACCTTTTTGATTGCCTACCGAAATCGAACCAATTTAAGTTTTTATATTATAATACGTCGGATAGCATATTTGTAAAATTGGGAAATGGAAATTATGATGTAAATACATTTGCCCTTCCGGTTTCAGTGTTGGAAACCAACACAAAAAAAGTTGCCAAAGCCGGGGGAACAATGTGAAGATAATGTGAAAAGAAGAAAGTGTACAACTTAATGGCGAATTATGTATCCGTAAATGTAAAAAAAGTTTCCAACATCCAACTTGTTCAAAACAAACGAAAACCGTATTTGAATTTTAGAGAATGAATAGCATATTCCATCTCCGAAGAGCACTACACATCAGCAATTTGTTAATAGGGCATTCTAATTGATAGGAAATGATAAAATAACTTCCTGCCAATGAACAGTCAAAAAAATTTTCATTGGATTCCATGAATGAGATATGGAAGGAATTCTCACATTTAGTGAGCTTATAATCATTCTCAACGAGACGTCGTGTTGTTTTTTTTTTTCTTTTTCTGTTCATCGATAATTCCGAAAATAATAGTTTGAGAAGCATTTAACAAACTTGTCGGTTAATCGACCACTCGAAGACGGTTATATGCGGTATTGTACCCGTGATCATGTGTACCTAAGCCTAAACTTAATAGAACCAACGTAAGAGAAAATTCAACAAATTTGTACAAATCAAACTAAGTTGTCCAAATTCGAATCGAAAAATTTTGTGGAATAAGTATTCCTTACTAGATTACCAAATCGATTTGATTTAAGAACTTCTCAATTTCTTTTGCCATTTTTAACACTCAGAAGTTATTGTGTTGGTTTCTTTTACGGTATACTCGTTCGGAAACATGTTATCCGAAATCATGCACGCCACTATTCGCTTTACATTGTCAATATTGTAAAACAACAGCGAAAAGTCAAAGGAAACAATATTAAAAAAAAATGTATTCTAATAGACATATGAACATGTTTTTTCAGATGTTTTTAAGAGCTAGCCGATAACGTAAAAACTGATACTAATACTGATAACTTATAATCGGATCAGAAATGTAGAATTGGCAGCACAATAAAAATGTGTAAACATTTGTGAAACCCGAGGTATATCCGTGCGCTTCTGGTTATTCCTGGAGCACTGAACCCTTGTACATAAACTTCACAAAACATATGTGTGAAAATTTGTCAAAATAGGTCAAACCGTTAAGAAGTTGTGTAATACTTTCCCGTATCATAGACGTAGAAAAAGAACCGTAAAAATGTCACTTACCCATGCCGTATTGATCCTTTCTCCATTGGTTTTTGTTTAAGAATATCTGCAAAAAAAAAAGAAAAAAATATCTGAATTAGAATTATTTTCTCTCTGGATTAGTTGCAGCAGTGGATCCTTTTGATAAAGTTTTCAACCACTTTTTCGGACATTTCGGGCGGTATCTCAGCGATAACTTGACAAATGTTTGGGGATTATCCGCGTAAACAAAGTCCTTAACGTAGCCCCACAAAAAAGTCTAACGGCGTAAAATCGCATGACCTTGGTGGCCAATTGACATCGGTAAACATGAAATTACGCCTTTTGAAAACTTCTCATGCAATAAGGCCAAAATCAGTCGTTTTGTGTGGCTCGTGGCAGCGTATTGTTAAAATCTCATATTGTCCAGTTTATAATATTCAATTGGAGGCCACAAAAAGTCGGTTATCATACGGTCATAGCGTTCTGAATTGGCGATAACGGTTTCTTCAGCGGCAGTGGCACAATGACACCTCCAGACCATAATGCACACCAAACAGTCACTTTTACCGGAGGCAATGGCTTTTCCACAACTACTTCTCCGGATCCCATATGTGACAATTTTGCATGTTGACGTAACCACCGAGTGAGAAATGAGCTTTATCGCTGAAGAAAATTTTCGACTGAAAACCCACGTTTGAATCACCATTTTTGTAGAAAGTTTTAACTATTTTTATGCATAATTCGGTTGTTAAACGAATTGGCAAACCTTTTACAGTATAAATAACACTTCGGATGACAGGTATTTAACAGCCGACAGCCTTGCCAGACCGGTAGTTTTGAAAGCACTAATTAATCATTAAAAAACCTACTTAAATGAATTGCCGAAATTCTTTTCGTTCGCTATGTTGGCGCGATTGTCTTTTATACTGACACGGAGATAGAGTGTGACCTGTCATTTAATTTGTTTACACTGCAAAATTTTTTTTTTTTTTTTTTTGTAAACAAAAATCGCGCAATTTATACCACCTATACATACATTGTAAATACAGATTTATATAAAGACCTAATGCAGTTGGAAGCGTTTGTGTCGCTGACATTATCACTCTAAAAATCAGAGAAATATGGCTCAAAATAATAGATCATATTTCAGCCAAATTTTTATGAACGTTTTTAAATGATTTTTCAAAAAGTTGGTAATACATTTCATATTTTTTTTTTTTTTTTTTTTTTTTTGTAATGCATTATTTAATATTAATATTTTTCATATAGCATTTGCGTAGTTAAAACAAATAAATACAATTTTTCTAAGTTTCATATCAAAGTTATTTTTCAATTGGTGCACAAAATATAAATATGTTCATGTTTTAAATAACATTTTACCTAATTGACGCCAGTTTTTGACAGTTTTATTGTATTTACTGTCGTGTGGACTTCGAATGCAGTGTAGCGTTTGCTTTCCCAATCGCGAAATCCAACGAATGTGTTATTTTTTCGATTTTTTTGAGCGCCCTGAAACAAATAATTCGAAATCCCGGGTAACGACATATTCGACACATTTACCGCTCTAATTATAATACAAACGACATCAACCTGGTAACACTATGGTTTTCGATTTTCCTATTACCTACAGAAATGACAATACTGCATATTTTTCGCATATGACAATACTTATTTAGCGAACACAACAGCCAACATTTGGTTGGCAACACTTACACAGTTTTTATACAAACCTGGTGAACTACATAATCACTCATATTTCTACTACAGCGCCGCGTTCGGAAATAGATTTGGCAGTACTTTGATTGCGTACCTTATTATGCAACACTGATTGGTACTTTATTTAAAAACTCTGTGTTTATCACACAATTTTCTGTCATCCCTAATTAATAGAAAATAAAGCCTCCAGATTTTTTAATATTTTGTTTTCATTCGGTGCCCCCGTGAATTTTTTTTAGTAATAAAATATAACAAACAATACAGAGTGCAATATGATCATTATGCATGTAGATTTGGAAACGGGTTTCCGTAAAGCGGATATAAACAGCATACCTACATTGAATAGCCAGACTATTTTCGGCTACATAGCTAAGGTATCAGCAGCCGGATCCTCAGCACAACAAACAGTCACCAGGTAAAGTGCCGTGGAAGTGTAGTGAAGGAGCTCCTGGTGCTGATTGTGTTATTTTTCTTTCTCATCATAGACAGACATCAGATACAGATTTACGGGTAGATTACGTGCAAGTACGACGTTTGGGCGACGTTACTGACGTCAAGGCTTTAGTGTTTCCCGCATCAGTGGCATTAATTACACGGGCGGAATCCCATGTGCGCGTGGGAATCAAAGTAGACACAAAAAATGAGGAAATCACAGAAGCAGCATGTGATCGTTGTCAAGGAAAAGGTAACACATGCACTACACTTTGTGGAACCGAACTCGTAGGGGGGAAGGACAGGATCAGACATTATGTTTTAAATGCTACGATATAAAAAAACAACTATTGGATATTTAACAAGAAAAATAGATAGGTCGTTCAGGAGGAATTTCTGAAATTGAGGGAGACTTTTGCCGTTTGCTGCCGTGTTGTTGTTGCCGTGGTTTCTACTCGCGCGAACAAACAATATGCATCGGTTTCTTTAGGATGCTTCGAAATCAAACAAAAGTTGATATTAAGAATTGATATAGAAATTTTAGTGTGCACTTAATCGCAGCTAAGTTTGCTTACTGAAAAAAGGGGCAATTTGGTTCTTAAATATAAAATTTCTTTCATTATAATAGATAACTTACTTAAGGCACCATTGTGGAAAGTTATTGGTCTTGGATTTAAAATTGAGGCTAAAAATGTAAATATCATATTGCAAACTTTAGAGCGTTTTTCTGTGGACGCAAACAGCAAAAAAGATTATATTTCAAAATGATCAGAAAAACAAAATTAATCAATTTTTTCATTTCTGAACACAATTTTTCAGAAAAGGCCCGACTGAAGTTCTCAAAAACTAGTAAAACATATTAGTGCGGTTCAGTCTTACGAAAAAAAAAACAAGTTACAGTAGAACTCCAATTATCCGAATCAATTGGGACCGGACCACATTCGGATAATCAAAAATTCGGATAATTGGATTTTTTCTGAAAAAAAGGGGATTTTAAAGTAAAAGAGCTTATTTTTGGCATTGTATGCATTAGCAAAGTAAAAAGAAGTAAAAGTACATAAAAAGAATATATAAAAATAAAAGAATGTACATATGTACATATGAACGAGTAGGAGGACAACAACACAATGGCTAATGGCTAATGGCTTCGGATAATCAGCGATTCGGTTGATCGGAGTTCGGATAATTGGAGTTCTACTGTACTTTATTCTGTTTAGAAGGAACCAAAAGGGTTTGGTATAAAGTTTAAAAATGCCAACTTTTCCACACTTTTAAATAATGGCAGTATCCTGACTTCGCTGTAAAACTCCATAAAAAAAATAGTTGTGAAATTTGATGATAGATTTTTCCATCAGGCAGATCTATGTTTTTTCACGAGGAGGCAACTCCAGCCTCGTTTCTGCTGGTTCCCAACACTGAAATGGGAATAACTTGCATTTTTATGTCGATAATAAATTTGTAAAGTTATAAAATGAAATAAGAGCAAAAACATTGCAAAAACATTTTGCAAATTTTTTTTTTTAAATATTAATATCAATATATCATTTAAGTTTGAGTGTGATAGCAATATATCGAGTGAGCACTTTTATTCAAAAAAATCATTATTAAATGTGGATCTATTTTATTAAAATTAAGGGCGTTATATTCCGAAAACTTTAAATGATATAACAAAATGTATTATGCTCATAAAATCGAAATAGCATACTGAACTATGTCCAATGCTAATTTAAATACAAATATTTGTTTATAAAATATTTAAATATAGAATATTTTCTGAACTTTGTAATGAGGTATCTCATAAACTGCACCCAATTTATAAAAATGTTAGTGATTAGGTCATAGAAAGCCCTTTGTAAGTAAGGTAGACAAAATTGCCATATAAAACACAGGCAAAAAGTCTTGCGTTGGCCAAAATGTCAAAATGTTGGACTCTTTTGATTTTACTGTGCGCAATTGGGTTCTGTAGAGGGTGCTTTAAGCTTAACGGTCCCAGCAAAAATACACGAATTCATTAAATAATTTCCCTTTAATAGAGTATCTACTCTGCGACCTTAAAATATAATTCCAGAGGTAAGCGGGGAACGCAGATAAAAAAAAACATTTTAAGATTGCACATTTGTAATCCTGACATAATTTGCAGCTTCTCATGGTCCGCCGTAACATATTCTCTTAGGTTTTTATAGTTATTCTGGAGAGTTCTGGTTTTTTTTTTGTGAAGTCGAATATAGAATATAATTTTGCCTCCAACTGCCCTAAGAAATGCTACGCATGTTTATTTCAAGAGACTTGAACAAATTTTGATAGAAAAACTAGGCTAACTATATATATCACTGTTATTATGAGACGTTTTGGGAGCATATTTATTCTCTTTCGAAAAATTCTAGAAAGGAAGGGAAATTGTGTATTAGGATTACTCTATATAATAGTTGTATACCTAAATAACCCGCATATACGAACAATACCTTGAAAGATACCTTTGCATGTAAGAAAACTACACCACAGCTTAAAGGGGGATTCTGTAATTTTTCTTCTCCATACATTATAGCTGTTACAACTTTGAAACATTCGCTAGGGTTGAAATCGAATCTCTTTTGATTTTTATTAAGTCTTTTTAATGACTTTTAAAAGTTATTAGATTTAAACGACATCCAAGTTCGGCGACGCATGTCCGAAATAGTTGCAGCGGAAATTTCCTTAAATATCGTTCGAATGCACTGTTTTAAATCGTCCAAATTTGTTGGTTTTGTTTTGCAAATTCCTATAACCTCACAAGAAACAAAAATCAGATGCCGTAAGGCCATTAGACCTTGGGGGCCAAATGAATATGGAATTCTAAGAAGTTAACTTAATGGAAAATTTTCGCTGCCTGGTTATGTAGGAAATGTCACCATCTTTCATCGCACAATTGAAAGGAGGATTGAAAGAAAAGTGCTTACGACGTCTATATAAATGGTGCCAACGTGCATCAGCCACCTTGTACTTTTATTGATAATTTGAAAGTCGTTTTATTTGGAAATAATATTTGTAACCGAATTCTTGGTCGACATATTTTACGGATAAATAGCTTGGAAGAAATAATAGAGAAATTACTGTTGCCATAGAAACGGTAAGTCTCAAGGCTCACCCGTCTTGGTCGAGAAAATTATAGTTTTCTGCAGACAAAGTGTTGCAGAATACGGACAACTGCGGAATGCAATGATTAAACACAAAAAAATAGTATGTAACATAATAATTGTAAGCGTTATATTCCATGAAAGGTAAAGTGTAGAATTTCCGGTAGATACTTTTTCTATAAGGAAATTGTTTTCCAATGGTCTACTAATATTATATATTGTGATTCAAAGGGAAAATTTCATGTTGAATCCTCTAGACATTCTTTAAGATCACCTATATTTGTCACAATTTTTAATATAAAAATTATGTTGGGGGAGAAAACATTGTAGAAAGTGCCGTCTTGCGTTCACTTTATATAGATTGTAAATATGGAATTGCAGGTATTTTATTTTAAGATTGTAAACATTTCTTTCCTAAGAAAGTTTTTGCTTAAAACTGGCATGTAAAGTATTGTGTAATGAATATTACTATGATGATAGAATTTCCCGTTAGAATGTGGTTTTTCATTCTTTATGCAATCTTTAAGCAGAATTTATCATGTGTTATAAACGTATTACACTTCTTTTACTCTCTAGATGCCTGCCCCCACTTATTGGCATTTATATTTTGGCTTCACCGTAAGAGTACCGATGTCGACACACACATTGTTCATGACTTTTGGGGCCATGAAATAGAGTCACTACTAGAAGATGGTCGTTCTGAATCAATGCGTCTGCGGGATATGTTTGCCTGTGATGAGCTACGTATGGAATGTGATGTCGAGGCTGCCGCCGTTACGGATGTGGAGGGTACAGCGTTTCTGGATGCCGTCCTTGATGAAATGGATACCCAAGGACTTAGGGATTCTGCGCTCTATCGACACTGTCGCGGTGTTCTAGATGAATTTGAACCAATTTATATACATCACACTTTGCTTGAATGTACAAATAATGATATCAAAGATGCTGCCGGATTTCTCCAATATATGGAAGAACAGGCGAAACTTGGGATATTCGATCGGTTAACCGAAATTTCGAAAACAAATTATAAAACATCGCTTTGGTTAGAGACGCAATACATGCGTTTGCGTTGTTCCCTCATACATCGCATAGCTTCGCGCAAAGACACCGTAGAAGATGACCAAATTCTGCAATCTTTATTTTGCAAAAATCGTGATTACAATGTGGAGGAGAAACAGCAATTGAAGCAACATAAACGCTTTATTCTAAAACAGACAGAGAAGCTGGAGAATAAAACATATCACGAGTGTGGCCTGCTGTTAAGTGAAAGCTATCCCTACATCTGTGCATCTCCTGACGGCATAACCGATGATCACATTGTAGAAATCAAAGCACCGAAGACAGATGAAGAATTTGAAAAATATTTAGAAGGTCGAGAGACTATAGCACCTAAGTATATGGCTCAAATACAGATACAAATGTATACCGCCAATGTGACTAAAGCCCTCTACTGTGTGCTCAGTCCCACCTTTGATACAAACGGAGCATTACATTATGTTTGGGTCCAAGCAGACATGGAATTTGTGGCCAGCCTTTTGAGCGCTGCTGAAGATTTCTGGAAGGAGGTGGTATTTCCGCGCTTAATGAAAATTTATTGTAGCAACACGTAATTAGAAATAATATGACACGATTGCAAAACAAAAATATTATGTTCACATTTGAGTTTAGGAAATAATAAATAAAGAAACCCGCTCTTTGGGAGTTTCGTATTCAATTTAAACATTGTTTTTCATTGCAAAATGTGCTAGAGTAAGTAGGAACAAATGTGTAAAACTTACCTTTGGCAAATATTTGTAGCGATATTACAGCCTTTGTCTCGCCATGACAGTTGGTGGCTATGACAGAGTACGTTCCAGTAAAATCTAGTTTTGCATATGGTATTTCCAAACGATATTCTGGACCTTCGCCAATGCGACGGAAATGTGGTGCGTCTTTGTAATATTCAGGCTGAAAGAAAGACGAAAAGAGAAAATGAAATTTGCTAATTTTCTGAATATTAGATTGTTTAAATTACAAATTTTTAAAGTCGTTACATGATTGGATGCATCATGGAACAATATGTTGTGTTATGCATGGAAGGTGATTTTTTAATCATCTGGTTTAGCCATCTGGTAAAATTAACTGTGAAAACAGAATTAGTAGAGATGGTATTATTTATAGCCATTTAAAAGATTGTTGCCTAATTAAGTATCAACATGAGTAGTGGATTACAGCTGAGACCATTGGCAGAGAAAGTTAGCTTGGTTAGGGTGATGGTGGCAGACATATCTTAGTTCCCAATCTTAAGTCGAAAAATAATGGCTTACTGCAGCAAGGGCGTGAAATTGTAAACATACAGCTATAACTCGGCATGTAAATTAAGGGCCACAATTACAATCAGAGCGTAATATTTGAAATATTTATTTTTTTCGGATTTTAAGGCTAAACTACAGAACAGTCGGAAGATTCAGCATACACTATAACCTTTAGTTTCGGTGAGAAAGTACAAACAGATTTCACTGCAGAGGCATCAACAAATCGATTAAAAGCCAAATTGATTACATGATCACAAAGAAGATATATTTCTGGCGTGGATCATTACCTGTTTGCAGCTATGGTATGATAGAGATTAATTAAAACAAAAAAACACGTATTAAATTGCGAAGGAAGACAGTAGTTTCTTACAGAATTTTCCAGAGAGAGCACACATATTTTTTTATCAAGTACCATCTTTCAATGATTTAAGAGGACAGTATATTTGAGACTGTGTACAATTGAGTAGATGAACTTTAACTTATGATATGCTTCGTTTGGGACATTCTTTTTAAGGCGGTTACTACAAAAATGATCGATAAAGTTCACTACAATGATTGAGTGATCGATAAACGAAAGTGCATCAAATTGTTCATGTTTTACAATCATGTCATATAAGCATGATCGTATGATGGTCACGCAACTATGGAGAAGATAAGTTGCAACACAATTTAGCTGAATTTCTGTGCCGATTCATTTCTGTGAACGAAATATTGATCCATTAACAACAACAAATGAAGAATGAATTTTATCCCGTAAAATGTGAACTAAAGTTAGAAATATATTGAGGAAGATAAGATTTCGAAATTCGACCGTATCTGTGGGATATATTTCAATCTTGACAATTTTAGACAAGGATAAATTTGGAAATATATCGGCAACTAACTAAATACTCAAACTGCGGCAATTTCGTAATACTCGTCTTTGTGGAATGATGTTGGCAAACAAGAAGTCTTCAGAGAATATAGTCGAAGATTTCACAGAGCCATTTTCCAATGTCTGAGACTTTAAGCAAGCTACCAGTTGGTTGAGTGATCTTTGCAACATTCTACTGAGCATGATAATGGGGAAAGGTGACACCACTTTTTAACAAAGTCAGCACTACATACACTAATAACATGTGTAGATAACTGCGATGTGTAACTGCATCTTTTTTGAGCTTTAAGAAATAGTTGACAGAAGTGCGGTTGTCGCTAAACGGCAATAAATTCAAGTTTTCAGCAGTCACTAGTTCTGTCTCCCTGTTAGAGTATTCAATATGGAAATCGAAAACTGGCTAATCGGCGTTTTTATGCGAAACAGTATGTCTACTTTTTCAAAATTGTCATTTCCGAATCGGCTTTTGCCAAACTATAGAAATTTATTTAACCAACACAGACATTTTAATGTGAAACAAGTTATTATTTAAAGTTCATAAAAACATCGCAAATCGGACCTGATAAGAGAATTAAAAAAACCGTTTCAACTGAAAAACGGCATTTATAAAAACGGCTCCCAGTGGTTTGTTTGAAGGGATACATGATTTTAAATCGGTTTCACCTTTCATAACCCCATCTCCAAATTAATCGTCATTTGTTCAATTTAAATGCGGAAGCTTTAAAGCTTTTTAATGAAAGGAACGTTTATAAACTGAACTATCTTTTACTTTAGAATTAGTATTTAGAATTTCCCACCTTTTTAGAGAGTTTATACTATTTCATTTTATTTTATTGAAGACTTTTTTTTGAAGTACTACAGGGCGGCGCAATAGAACGTGCATATTTAAAAATTAGATTGAAAAATAAACACAAAAGGTATGGTTAAAATAAATCTAAGGCATTGTAGAGTAATAAATGGAGTTTATTTTTTAAAAATAACATCATCTAAATGGTGACCCTCTCTACGACGGCACTCCTCTAACCGCAAACGAAAATTATTGAAAACTTTCTTCAGTAATAGTGGTGTAATGGCTGCCATTTCACCACGGATGTCCTCCTTGAACTGAACGACGTTTCTTCGATTATTACTGTAGACTTTGTGTTTGAGGTATCCCCACAAAAAAAAGTCAAGAGGCGTCAAGTCTGGACTACGTGGGGGTCATGGGATATCACCTCTTTTCGAAATCAGTCTGCTTCACCACCGCCATGGAGTCATTTGATGTGTGACAGGTAGCTCCATCTTGTTGGAACCAAGTTCTGGAATTCACTATTCTTGAACTTTCAATTTCTGGAGCCAAAAATCAGTCCGTTTTGGCCCCGTGCATTTTCGAAGAAAAAAGGACCAATTATTCCTCTGCCAGAGATTGCTGCCCATACTGTCACTTTAGGACTATGCAGTGGTTTCTGGTGTTTGATTTTGGGATTTTCACTGTTCCAGTAACGACAATTTTGACGGTTTACGAACCCATTCATAAGGAAATGAGCCTCGTCAGAGAAAAGGATATTGTCAAAATTGGAAAATCGATTAAGCATTTCATTAGCAAATGCGAGCCTTGCTATGAAGTCAGACTCTTTCAATTCTTGTGTTAATTGCAGCTTATATGGATGCAGTTTAAGATCCAATGGTAAAATTCGTTGCAAACCTCGTCGCGATAATTGTAAGACAGACGATCTCTTGCGAGTCGACATTTGTGGATTTCCTCGTACTGATTCCATAACTCTCTCAACATTGTCTTCGGTCCTTGATGTTCTTGGGCGACTATTTGCTTGTGGTTTAAAGTTGAACCGGTCTCTTCAAAACGCTTTACCCATATTTTAATTAAATTAGCACTCGGAGCTTCACTAATTCGCCGTAGTCCATATTCAGCACAATATAGTCGCCTAGTAGCAATATATGAACGAGAGTTCTCGTAAAATGCGCACACGCAAAATGCGCGACGCTTTCCGTCCAAGTGATTCATAGCGACTAAAACTCCATGAGCCCGCCAACCCAACGATGTAGGCGCCCCCCCCCAGCCCGCGCCTTTTCTACCCCGCAAAAAAAGATGATACAATATGGACGTTCTATTGCGCCACCTGTTATTTTAAATTCCCTCTTGAAATTGTTATAGACCATAGAAAATGGAATTATTATTAAATCGATAAGCGGTGGATGTCGAAAAAGCTGCGTTCGTATCCAAAATCTACGTAACAAAGTAATGTATTAAAAAAGTTCATACTTGATGCATAATCAACATCATTATCAATATACCTAATAAAAATATTGGCTCACAGCACCTATTCAAGCTGTATTTAGTGATTAGCTTAGTATACAGTCTGAATATAATTTTTGCTCTCATTTTTATGTTTTTGATTTCTGAAACTTTTTTAAAATTATAATCTTTCTATTTCTATAGATATCAAAAATCCCTGTAACAGCATTTGCAAACGAAATTTTCGTGGAGACCAAACTATACGAAAAGTTAGCGAAAATCTCTCATCATAAACCATCATTTTTTATAGGAAGCAAAATATTTCGATTGAGATGCATATTGGCCTTCTCGTGGGAGGTTTCTTGATTCATCAAGTGAGATTTTGTACCCATTGCGAAATACCTACTTAGCCACAATGCCATTTACTGATATCAGCGTTGTCAGTTTTGATAGCACGCAAATTTTTGTCATTATTTTATGTAACAACCAATTCGTTTTGTTTGCCTAATTGTCACGTATAGATCCCTATACTGCCAAACCTTATTGTGATGAACTTTGAGAGATTGTTCATTAGGTATTTAGATGGTTTCTGGGGGATTCTGTATAAAATAAAATTGAATTTTCTATGCAAAGAAAAGTAAATAAATGTAATACGAGTACATTATTTAAAAAGTTTCTTTTGAATTTCTTATTGTAGTGCAACTGTTGCGCCACTCTGTACTTTGAAGCAATTAGAGAAAGAAAATCGATCAATTAATTTGAAATCTCGGCCTTTCAGTAACATTCATTCTATTGTACTAAATTCAGGACAAGTTAAATTTAGTTCTTTGAAAGAAAATAGGAACAAAGGCGATTTTCTGCTGCTCGAATAGCAAAAAATCGGGTTTTAATACTTTATTTGCTGTACAGCGTAGAATCCGAGGCGAAACCACAAATGGGTGAAACAGTCATAACCGTCTTCGAGATAAAAATACTTCGCGTTGCAAAGAATTAGATGGCTGCATTCCGACTTGGTGTGGCTCCTTAAGTGCAACCGTAAAATGTATCAAATGGGACTTATCTTATTTCCTGATAAATTATAAATATGCTGCTCGTGCTGGAATTATAAAAAAATAGGTTTTTAACCGATCTGCTGGACCCATCGCGCTAAAACCTGATCTAGTTAGTCGAAATTGCTATAACAACAATATACATAACATTTTTATTTGTTCTACAACAACAGTCTTAGTGGCTATTAATACGAAATATTATTTAGAGATTTTTATTACGATAAATTACTTTATTTATTTTTAGAAACCTTTCAATTTAGTTTTTAGTTCAAGTTCAAAATTTCTTGCCGTTTTATGGTCATGCATATGCAAAATTTAAACAAATTCACGCTAAACAAACAATTTTTTCCTTAAAGCTTTCATATCAAACTTAAACAAATAATTCAAAATCTATTTTGACATCTCGTAAGGACACAAGCGATAGAAGCGATGCCACGGCATGACTTGTTTCATGTGTACACAACAGACAACAATGTATTAACGATGTTGTTGCACTCTATGCTGCATGTTGCTGCAGTCGAGCGCAAATGATTCATAAAATATGATTTTATTACAGTTAATTTGTTTAATGTTATTTTAATGCCATATAAGCTGAATTCAATAGAATCAAGTCTCCGTCTGTCCGTTTGTCTCACGCAATACCTACCAAATGGGCAGGAATGACGTCGACCAACAACAAGTAGCAACAACAAAATGCAATAGGAAATGCTGCGAACGGACTGGCATGGCGATGTTGCTGCTGCTGCCGTCATCGACATCAACGAAAATGTAATGAATTTCGCGTGAAGAGAAAATAAAATCCGAAAAGTGGACAAAATATGAGTGTACGCCAGGGTTGGGTTTAATGCATTTAACAGTAATAGATGAAATAATTCAAAACATGTACCTTCACTCAACATTCTTTTGCCTTGGTGCAATAATGTGATGAGTGCTAGAAGTGGGCTGGTGCATCACCTAGTTCTCATACAAATATCACAACTAGCCAACCTGACGCATAGATGGTGCCAGTAGTTTAAAAAAAAAAAAATATTTTGGTGAAAAGTGGCAACATGTGTTTAAGGTACCACGCTGTTCAGTATTTTTATTTGGGCCATTAAAGTAAGAGATCTCAATGAATTTGTAAACATATAAAAAATTGGTCACGGTTATGCAATTCAATATTTCTATTTGAAAGGTCTCAGTCAAGCCAATATTAAAACCGAGTTAGATTCTACTCTGTGGAAGTCTGCTCCTTCGTTTACGACTGTAAAATATTGGGTAGCAGAGTTTACAGAAAACCGTTTGAGCTGCCAAGAATAACACCGTAGTGGTAGACTAATTGAGGTGTCCACGCCACGTCCACGCGGTTAAGGAAATACGCAAAATGATATTGAAGGGTCGTTGGCTAGCTAAAATGAAGATGCGTGAGCTAGCTAAAATGATAGGTGATATGATGATATACATCGTATATTAACCGAAGATTTGAAGATGAGAAAGCTGTGCGAAAGATGGCTGCCGCGCTTGTTTTTTAGGACGCACATGAGAGTATTTTTATTGATTATCTTCAAAACCAGCAACGACGAATATTATGCTAATATATTGCAGCGTTTAGGTGATGAAATTATGGAGCAAAGTCCGCGTTTGCGAAAAAGAAAGTGCTGTTTCATCAAGATAATGCACCAGTTGACACATCCACTATTGCGATGGCCAACATTAATTAATTAAAATTCTAATTGCTTCATCACGCAACTTATTCGCCAGGTTTAGCTCCCTCAGACCATTTTCTATTTCCAAACTTGAATAAAGAGGTGGAGTCTGCGGTTGATGGCTATTTGAAGGAGTCTGACAGTTTTTACTATAAACAGGGTGTAGAAGCTATAGAAGATCGCGGAAAAAGTGTATCGAGCTAAAAGGAGGTTATGTTGAAAAATAAACATAAATTTTTACCAACTTTTTTCTGTCGTCTTTGTTTGGTCGGCTAGTATTGAGACCGCCCTCGTGAAACTCAATGAAAGAAGTAAAATTACAATTTTCTGAAGTCTCCTGCTTAAAAATTGTAGATGGATCAATAATTTTTGTTAAATTGATGAGATTTGTATGTGTATGCGTGTATGGTGCCCTAAGGGGCGTGACAATGCAGTCTATTTTCAATTGCAAAACTGTGTTTACCAAATACCTAACGCATGGTACGTTACACTTGATTTAGTGCAATTAAGTAAAAGATATGAATCTGAGATTATACACAAGTGTGAATTAAGACATTTTTGTGCGAGGTTACTGCGTCGATTTTTCTCAAATTTGCGACACACTATAAACCAATATAATGAAGAAAAATCTAGGTTTCTGTAGTCTACGAGGTAGGAGTTACAAGAGGAATTTCGGAAAATTGGCAAACTTGTGAGGAAGGTACCAGTAGTGTACCCTCCATTTTCATTCCTAGACATTATCTTAGCAAATCCGTTACGTGCACCGAATTTAACCGAATTTATTGCAACCGTATGGAAAATATGAACCTAAGAATGTATAGGTTAATCGGTCATTTGTATATGAGATACCAAAAGAGACATGGGTATGAGACCGACTCTTTTCAGATTTTAACGAAAATTGTAGATCAAAATAATAGACAAAAATTCAGGTCAGGTAGTCTACGAATTAGGAGTTACGGGGGAAAAACTAGAATTTGGAAAAATCGGTTATTTTGTGTGGGAGGTAACAGAAAAAATGAGCCAATATAACCTATTTTTAATACATGGCTACGATCTAGCAAAATATTAGGCAGTGTCAAATTTTAAGATGTTTCATAAAGGTCTACAGTAGTTATCGTGTATACCAGCCACCCATACAGACAGACGGACATTGCTCAATCGCTTTAAGAAGTCCTAAAACACATTTGGACAGAATACACAGAGCGCCTTGAATACTTATTTCTAGATGTTAAATTTTTATCCCTTCACTACTGTGGTTGAAGCTATGCAAATTCCCATCCGAAAACCCCGATTTTCAGTTAATAGGAAAAACAACACCTTTTTAAGCAGTTTCTTCCGGTTAGTTTGAAGAACAATTTCGGTTCAAAACGGTTTTGTTTTTTATAAATTCATTTCGAATCTTTTATTAGAAAACTAAAATACATAAATGGGTATTTCAATTGTTGGAAATTATTGTTTCATTTTGCGAGAACCATTTTCGGTGATCCAAAAACTGCTTTTCTGTGTCTTCCACACAGTATAAAATGTTTTATTTTATGAGAACAATGAAGTATTAATCTCTTCAGTTATTTAAATTCTTACTGCAAGAACGTTTATAGATCGTTCACTTTAAGTGAAATATCAAGCAAATAACATTAAAATCGTGATATCTTTGCAGCTGAAGACAATCGAACGAAATACGGGCGGTTTAACGGCTGCGAGGAAAGAGATAGCTTCAACATGAAAATCTGCTACTTGTATTTTTTCGAAGAGTTTAAAAATGTATACAATTCCGAACCCTGTGATGAAGTGAGTAACATTTTTGTGCAATATTTTGCTGTTTGATGAATTTTTGTTGTTGTCATTAATTCGATTTTCCTTTTATGTTCGAGGTGGCATTGAATGGCCATTAAAAAAAAAAAAATTTAAAATACACAAACTGTTCTTAACATTTATGCTTAAATAGTTTTGTAATTGATGTTGATAGTATGTTGTGTGCAACCGATTGTGGCAAGTTGAATAGATTGTTTAGATATAAATTAATCTAATACATAAACATAGCTAGCTGTACTCCTGACTCAAAACTTATGGAATTCCAGCACTGGCGACAGTAAGAATTTGCATCTTAAAGCACGTTCTATTTTGTATGCGAACAATGTTCTCATATAGAAAATGTAATCTCTTATTCAAATATATATTGTTTGTGTTGACTTTTAACACCCCTATAATAAAACAGCCACTAATGAATAATTTAAATGGGTATAGGCGAAAAAAAAAAACATGGCTAACTCAAAACAAAGACCCTTCACCGGACTTTTGTGGTGATGTTGTAAGTACTGCACCCATCACTAACTGCCAAGATAAGCGCGGCACCCATATTGAGGGCGGCTTTCTGCTATTCCATTGATGTTGTGCACTCGTTTAAATTAGATGTCCGCATTTTAACAAATCTCGCTTACTCTTAATCACTAATCATTCATTGCTCTATAATGGAATTTGCCAATCATTTCTGGGGCAATTTCGTAATTAAAAATACTGTGGGGCTGAATTTAAAATCAGCTGCCTTATAATTACTGATAATATTATTAAATAATATATATAACAATCTAATGATAATACACTTGTGTACAAAAAGTAAGTCCAGTTATCAATTTTATCTACGCGGGTATATTAAATCTCGAAATATTTTTTCAAGTTGGTAGCACTGTGTTTTATCCCCCCTATTCTGGAACCTCACTCATAGTATTCAATACACAGTATTTTGTTCTCTTTAGAGGAGGTTGGATTCAAGGTAGTCGCATACGCGGATGATGTGGCGATAACAGTTAGGGGGAAGTTTTTGGGAACACTCAGAGACATCCTTCAAAAAGCCCTTCTCACTGTAACGAAGAGAGCGGGGGAAAACGGTCTAGGAGTAAATCTAAATGAGACCGAAGTGTTTCTGTTCACCAGAAGGTAAAGGATTCCACCTGTGGATCCCATTTTCCTGGGAGGTACTGAAATTCCTTTCGCGGACTGTGCAAAATACCTTGGTGTATTATTGGACCAAAAGTTAAATTTCAAACTCAACATTCTGGACAGGGCGCTATATGCGTGCAAGAGGGAAATAGAGAAACAATGGGGATTAAGACCTCGCATTGTTCACTGGTTGTATACTGCAGTAGTAACCTAACCTAACCTAACCTAGCACTGTGACAGACATCTGTGACGAATTTCATATCATAAATGTCAATAATGTTTGAGCTACGCTTGGTTTTGTACGACGCAACAAATTATCTCGGTTATTTTTTGTAATTGTTAATTTATTGAGTAAAGAAGTTGTATACATTTTGCTATCGAAAGGAAATTTCTGCAGAGCGCCCCAGGCGATGAAAGTCACATCCAACAAATCCAAAATTTGACGCTTAAAAACTATCGATTAACAATTAGCGACCTTGCTTATAATGTTGGTGTATCAAATGGTTCAGTCAGTTCCATTTAAGAAGAAATTTTTATTTCAGACGTATCAAATCTCGATTCGTAATCTTTCGAAAAAAAAACAAATCTTTTGAAAAGAGTCTGTGTGCCATAAAATGTATTGAATCTATGTTTATGATTCAAAAACAACCGGCCAATAGAATGTCATGCCAAAAGTGAAGCAATGCAGAGAAGATCGCGCCATAGTCGCCTAAGAATCAAGATTGTGTTGACAATTTTCATCGATTATCAAGCCAAACTGCCAGCAAGGATTAGTATTTAAGTGTTATGAGTATTTTACATGAAGCTATTCGCAAAAAGGCCAGGTTTATGGGAGAACTTTCGGTTTTTGTCTGACGATAACCCGCCATTTCACACAGTGCTGGCTCTTGTGGATTTTTTGCCTAATGTCGACCTACAATCACCATGTCCAATTGATTTAGCACTATATCACTTCTAACTACTTCCTAAATCTAAAAGACCACTCCGGGAATGTCGTTTTGAGTCGATTGAAGAGATCTAACGTGAATGGCAGCGAGCTCTGGAGACCAAATTTGAAGGTGGCTATCTGACATTCTTTTTATATTGCCAGCGGTTGGGAATACCTGAGCGCGATGAAATAGGTTTGGACGAATAAATAACGACTAAAAAAAAAGAAAAGATTGCTCCTATTTTTTGGACTCAGAATTATAATGACATGTACTGCCTTATATTTAATTACTGACGCCTTAAATTTCGACAAAATGATTTTTTCGAACATTAAAAAAAAAAAAAAACATTTTATCAGGCATTTCACGAATAAAATTCTTCTAAATACGCCATTTTGTAATAATATCCGCTGCAAGCAAAAGTCCCTAAAGTCAGGTAGAAAAAGACCGCAGGAAAACTGAAAAGGAAATAGTACGAAATGCGTCAAAGTTAGGTTTTATAAAATTCGACCATAAAATATCCTCCTACAGTATTGGAATCAGAATCGAGCAGTTAGAAACATTAGTGAGTGATACAACTACATCACATTGAGTATTTTTATTAACAAAGATTTATATGAAAATGTGCAATGACACATTTTTTAAAACTACAAAAAAATTATGATGGAAATTATAACCGTAGAATTACTAATACCTAGCTATGTAGCCACCATACATTAAATAATACTAAATAGTAATAATAATAATAACGAAATTGCGACGAAATTGCGAAATTGACGCGACTAAATCGTATGACCTAATTATATTCTAATTCCAGTGAAAATCATATATGATCAGGTCTTAATAATTTCGGATGAATTGCCAAACATTTGGTTTTTATTTTTCAATAAAAAAATCCATAATCCATAATCGCATAATCCTGGGTTCAATCTCACATAAAGCCACCTATTATTATCTGAGCGGCGGTCTTTTCAAACTGTGACGTTCGGAATCGTCGATAAGCTGCAGATCGCGTTGACTGAATCGCATTCGAGGGATGCTATAAACTTTGTTTCATGACATGACTCTTACTAAGAATATTGCAGTTTTACCCATCCGCAAGTTCAGTATATCTGTTATCGGAGTTTCATTTTTCCATAACTTTTGCTTGTCAACTTTTGGTATAATTTCACCTCAATTCTGGTATCATTTCATATCTCCACTTTCAGCTTCACTCTAGTGTACTACTCGTAGAATAGTTTTCCATGCGACATTTCTCATTACAGCAAGACTTCGTTTTTTGCGTCTGTTGTGTCAGATGCCATGAAATGCGCAGAATATTGATATCGGGATTAGGGTCACTCTGTTGTTGAGAGTTTGTTGGAAAATGTTATGACTATCTCGGCGCATGCAGCCGTCTGGTGAATGAGTACAAAATCAGAGCGAGTAAAATGTCGATCAATCAACATGCATGTCTGTATACTGAAGGAAAAATCTTCATTCAAATTTATTTAATCAGCTATGGCAACTTCTTTTTAAATTCTTTAAGCAAGCCGAATAGTCGAATCCTTGACGCAAGCCGAATCTCGTACACAATACAGTAATGCCAGCGTGTTTTCCAATCCTCGAAGCACGCCGAACAGCTACCTTC
This sequence comes from Philornis downsi, assembly GCA_019455685.1. Lineage (NCBI taxonomy): Eukaryota > Metazoa > Arthropoda > Insecta > Diptera > Muscidae > Philornis > Philornis downsi. The sequence continues at coordinate 523,253 of JAHXMU010000244.1, forward strand.
AGGTATGGCCTACAGAGCGCTTCGATTCATTTTCCATATCTGCAGTCAACTCCCAACGGTTTACCCGGATCGCTCTTTTGATATTACAAAACACCCAGAACTCACTGTGCGTTGAATCAGATAAAAACAGTGTTGTGAAGGGATATTAGTTAAATTTTTGATGAAAGATTCATGAAGGGCCAACGCAGTATGAGATGGCGTATTACCGTAGTACAAAACTAAAGAGTTATCCGTCCATAATTTTGCCCTCTTTATGCGAACAGTTTCATGCAAACAACACATCACACTAAAGTAATATTTCTAGTTGAAGAAGAAGAAGTTGAAGAAGCCTAAAGCCAGAAAAGAAATCGCTCGTATTTAAACTTGCCTTTCTTCATCTTGAATATTTCATCATTTTCTTGTTTTTGGCGCCATGTTTTGATAGGTTAAGCTAAAATTTATTTATGGGTCCGAATATTTTATGTTTGAAGCTTCTTTAGCGAAGAATCTCACTGAATCCAAATGCTATGCAAAAAATGGTTTAATTTATTGAAATGTGTTAAACTGACAGAAGTCCTCCGCTTAGAAATTGTATATGGACTCCTGATTTTTAATATATCGATACATTTTTATATTTATATATTCTGTAGATTTTGCATTCACACAACTGAGCTTGCTAAATGCCTGATGCCTGTTAAATCTTATGTTAATTTGTATGAGAGTTACCAGAAAAGGCGTGGTTATCCAGTTAATTTTGTTTAAATTTTTAAAGCATTACAATTGGCAAAAGTGTAAGTAATTGAATTTTACGGCTTAGAAATTACTGTGGGCAATTTAAATTTCATTAAATCGTCAGTTTGTGGGGAAGATATCAGCGGAGGTGTGGCAGTGAGTTCCATTTGCATTCTCCATTTGCGTGCCAAATTTGACAGAATTCAGTACAACTGCTTAAAAGATGTAAAACTGAAATATACTCGTATAGGTTTAATCGACCGATTTGTATGGCAGATACTAGAAGAGGCATATTTATTTGTTCGGTTTTTCATAAATTTTAACCAGAATTTTAAATTAATAAAATGGACAAAAATCTGTTCTATTGCAATCTACTAATTTGAAGGTACATCCATCCATTTGTGTTCTCAGAACTTAGTTCATCAAACATATGACGTGCGCCCAATCTGACTGAATTAAGTACTCGTACAACAACTTGAAAGGCGTGAAGCTAAAAATATATAGTTTCAACTACCATTTGTGTGGGAGGCATCAGAAGAGGCATGGCTAATAGATCAATATTGTTAAATTGTACTAAGAATTGTGAACCAACACAATGGGCAAAAACCAAAGTTACTGCAGTCCATGAATGAGGTATTATAGAGGAAGATTGAACTTTGGAAAATCGGTCAAATTGTATGGTAGGTATCAGAAAGCGCGGATTGACATAGGCCATCTGCAATCAATCAAAATATTGGACTGTGCCAAGAAGGTTCGTAATGATTTACGAAAACTATTGTGTCTACAAACCAGCAAGACGAACGGAATCGTGGAATTGATTAAGTCATAAAATACATATGGTTAAAAGATAATTGGCACTTTAAAAGCTTCCTCCTGGATGTTATATTTTTGTCGTATGAAATCATATATACTTGCATTCTTTCGGGTGAAAGTATAATAAATTCTATTGCATCGTTTGAATGGAATATGGAAGAAATTCTCACGTTCATTGATCTCACACGCATTCAATATGGACAAAGAAAAAGCCTTGGTGGCAAACTGCGGGGGGAAACATTTTTTCAAGTAATTTATTTTCTGAATTTATGATACCAGGATCACACAAATTTTCATGGTTGTTTAAAATGCTTGTATTTCTTCAATTGAAAGATTTCAAATTCGTTCAAAACAGTAAATGTTATAAATTGAATCAGAATCAAAATTACTTAATTCTAACTAGCCGACCCGGTGTGCGTTGCAACTCCACCATTAAAGTGGAAAATATACGTCGTTTTTAATCATATAATATTCAACTTTCAGCCTAAAATCTGCACTGAACCGTAAATAACTCAACTCTTTGCTTTTCTGTCGTTAATTTAGTATTATTAAAATGTTACGTTTTTCGATCTAAATCCAATTTTTCCTAGGGCTCATTTCCTTGACCTTCTTAATAAATCTTACACAAAAACTTACGTATTCAAAGACATATCGCCGCTTAACCTAATTGAGTATATGATAATTTCGTGATTGATTAGAACACAAAGGTTAATTCGATCGATAACTTCGACTATTTTAACAGATTATTAGACAGTTGTTTCCTAGTTTTTGCTCACACATTTCTTTCTACGATAGTGTCAGCTTATACGAGTACTCGTATATTACATTAAATGCCATTTATATACCTTTTATAGCTTATGAGATATGGGCGTGTGGCGCCATTTCCCCTTATCTAATATTGCATTTGACAACTTCGGGATTGATAGTAACTTTCTATTAAATATTTATGAAGATCGGTCTGTTACTTTGGCTGCTACAAGTAATTGTTTAAAGAGGATGAGGACATATTTCTTTACTTATCAGTGGCATATGTAAGAAATAGCATTAATGAACCTCCAATAGTTGATGAGATCTTTATGCGGGCAGTGCAACGTCCCTTTAATCAATTTTAATCTAATACAGTATTATATACTTGTATGTCAATTTTGTGATTAATAGTGACCGTTAAATTCCCATGACTTTGACCGTTACAACGATTTTTTTTAAATGGATGTGACACAACCCGCTTTTAGTTTAGACATACTTATTTCATAGGCAGCAGCATTTGTGTCAAGTCGTGTCTTTGTAACTTTAGTTTTTCATGAGATACAGCCGCTAAAGTTTTAAGTTGTGTGGGCGGTACCACGTCCCTTTCCTAATTTTAACGTGATATAACATATGACAATTCTGTGATTAAGGGTAACATACTGTTAAATTTTCTTAATTTCTTAAATTTCTTAAATTTAATTTTCTTAAATTTCTGTATACCTCTAATACCACACCCCTTTGACTAATCATAATCTAATATAGCTTATGAATACTTCCTAGGCGATATAAATATACTGTGAAAATTTCATGACAATCTGTCCATTAGATTGGATGTCTATTCGAAACAAAGCCACAAATATTAAATTTTTTATATAGATTTCAATTCGGGTATGTGAAACACAAAGCAAATTTTAATACAGTTTTGATTCAGTTGTCGCAATCTGATTTAATTTGTTTCATATGCCAGGAACTGAAACAAATCGAAACTACAGTGCCGCTCACTTGAATAGCACCCCTTTTAAATATTTTTCTAAGCTCGATTTTTTCCCAAATAATAATTATAACGAACTGGTTGTGCTTTTACAAATCATATTTCACGTATTTGCTGTAATTCTATAACATAAATTTTCTTTCATTTTAATGGATTTTAATGGTTCATTTCAGTAGCCCCCCTTACAAAAATTAGATTATACACGAAAACATTAATTCTAAATTAAAGGTATTATTGTTTGCTTACATCTAATTTAAAAATAAGTATTTTAAGTAAAATTTAGTAGTGGGTGCTTCCGCCCTGGTCGAGAATACATTCATACATTTTGTTCGGTAAAGAATCACACAATTTTGTGATTATGTTCAGCGAAATACACGACCAGGCTGTTTAATTCCATTAATGAGTTCACTTTTGCTTGAATATTGCTTGTCTCATTCGTACACCTTGCGTACTAGCCATCCCCAGAAGTTTTCAATAATGTTTAAGTCTGGAGAGTAAGACGGCCAGTTCATAACCTCGACAATTTGGCTTTCAATCTATGATTTGACGACTGTGTGGATTGGTGCATAGTCATGCTGAAATTTCCATTCTAAATATCCGAAAACATTTTTAACTTCAGGAAAAGCTTTTTCCAGAACGGCTTTGTATGAAGTCGCATTCATTTTTGCAGAGAGAAACTGGAGCTCTATTGTGTCATAGTTAGAGATCGCACCCCATACCATAACTCCACCTTCCCGGCAGTGTAATCGATTCGACGGTTGTGGAAGTAGTAATTATATTCATCAGGTCGTTAAAAATTATTTTTTTTTTCATCAGAAAATATAATTCTATTCCACTCTCTACTCCACGTCATAGTCGTACGACAAAAATTAAGGTCACGTTCCTTACGGAGACTGTCTAGCTGTGGTTTCTTTTTAAGTCTCAAGCGCTGCAAGTGTGCTGCTTTGAAAATAACTTTTTTTACCGCCGATACACTTGCATTTATGCCAGCTTTTTCCTGTTCGACTTTTCATATTATTTCCATAACCTTCGGTATCATGCAAATGTGCCGATATAACTTTGCAACTTCTATTAGTTTTTCTGCCCATTTGATGAATAGCAAGTTCATACTCCTTGTAGGTTTTAATTTTGGATCTTTCCTCGACACTCAAGGATTTATCTCGACCCATTTTACTTAAAATCGATTGTTTTGTATTTAATTATACGCAGTTATTGTAGTCCGATCTGACTTATGATGGTCTGCAAAAGACTTTCACACTTAAACTGATTACCACGCGAGGGGTGCTATTCAAATGGACCAAAAAAGAAGAACACATTTTTCACTCATTTAAAAGAAAAGAGCGAATTGAAATAAGGGGTCACTTTCATGTCTTGAAGTTTTTTGTAGGTGATGTGTGTAAGTAGGAGAAGCAAATACGTAAAAACTGAACCGTTATGTGAAGTGTACTTTAAATAGCAGTCAAGTGAGCGCTATTCAAGTGAGCGGCAGTGTATTTTCAATAGCAATTTTGTTTCCGTGACTGGCCCTGATAATAATGCACACATTACTTCATAAACTGCATTGAGATCTGTTATCAATTAATTATTAAATTATTCGAATTAGTGAACTTTTACCATATACTCGTACTTAATTCTTAATTGGCCCATTTCCATATATGTACATTTTTTGGACAAGTTACGAGGGCAAGAATTGCTGCACTGTATAGATATGCTCATTATAATGATCCATCTTTTTGACTTGTAACAGTTTCTCTACTCTTTCATTAGCCAGAATTGTTAATTTATTCACATCTCCAGCAAAAATATCTTCATAAAAATGCAACAGCACATACACACATACATACATACATACATACATACATACATACATACATACCTATCTTCAAAATGCACTCTATAGTGTCAGCTCGCTTAATGCGTCATAAAAGTTGTAATCCGATATGGAATTGTTTTGTGATTTAAGAACGACAGAACAAAAAAAAGAAAAAAACAGAATCTTTACTTTTGTTATTGTTAAACTTTTTTACTTTCCACTCGTCGTATATGGAACATGAGAAGAATTACATCGAAACAATTGTAAAATACTTTGTACGTGATATATTTTTTAATGTTTTTCGCTTTTATATATTTATACGTATTTCACTGTTTTATGTATATTTGCTGCATATTATTATTGTTATTGTATTATAGTGAGAACATTTCGTCGAAATCCTTTCAACACGCACAACTATTACCAATTTTCTGTTTTCTCCGCAATTTTAGCGCTTGACTAAATTCGCTTTAAAAATTTTAGCATTTATATAAGTTTTGTAACGCCTGAGTGAAATGAAAACAAACCCACATTAGGCTAGCAATTTCCTATTTATTAGTTGAATTCTTATTATTTTTTAACGCATATAAAGTAGTTGGTTTTTACCGTTTTCTTTTATCTGCTGCCACCATTCGTTCACAACGACAATAAATTGTGAACTTGACTTTGAAATACCCGCAACTAGCCAACCAAAGTGTTTGAAAACAAAAACACAAAACCCGATTGCCAGATCTTTTGTAAACGGCGCGTTACAGCGTTTTAGTTACGACCCACTTGTTTAAACGATTGCCGAGCAACTGAATCCAAATTGCGCTTTGCAACCTTTAAGCAGAGCCGCCGAACTGTTTGTCTGTTGCTGCAGTGTAAGCGCGCATGTGCGCATAGCTTCTTATACTCGTAAATATTTCACGGCAGTTTGTGGCAACTGTATAAAGTGCGATCGTGTACAAATAAAACAAAAACATTGGTTGCTGTAACGTGAGTTTAATTTTGGCTTTTTTAGACTTAATAACAATAATTTGCTTTAATTATAAAAGTGTATTTACAATGCTAATATTGTTAGAAGCTTAGCAGTGTACGACATCAACGGAAGCCTGGCATCCCGCCGCTTTTTTACGTTCCGTAAAAAGTAAAAGTAAAAAGACGAACTATTAGTACGTCCTTTGGAAATATTAGAAAAGTGTTGTCCTCGGCTCTGTGTTGTCCCCACCTCACAAAGAACACAATTAAAACAAATTACGCCATGAATTATCGACAACAGTGCCCCTGAACAGTGTACTAATTCGTAGCGAGATAAGTGGTCTTGCCGTCTAAGTCCTTTTCCCATGTACGAGTATAATAACTAGTAATCTTAATGCTGCTTGGTTATTTATTGTAGAATTTTAAATTATTCCATTGTAACTGCTACTGCAAAAATATAGCAGCCAGAAGGGAGCGTTTAAACCAATTATCTTTTGATCGAATGTACCGAGTTATCAAATTTTCTCTTTCAAAAGTAAAGTAAAACAAAACAAACATAAAACTATGATTTCGATGAAACTTTAATTTCATCATAATGCTTGGACCTAACCATTATGTACGAAATACAATGTTATTAAAATGACCGCCTCTGGATTTGTTGCAGCAATGGATCCTTTTTAGGTAGTTTTCGACCACTTTTTTGCATATTTCGGACGAAACCGAATGCTGGTTTTTAAATGCTCCAATGTTTGACAACAGTCTTTGACGTTGGCTCACAAAAAAAATGTTAACGGCGGCAAATCGCATGATCTTGGTCGCCAACAGACGTCGTTAAAATGTGAAATTACGACTTTGAATGATCGGCTCTTGATTGGTTGTAGCCGTGGATCCTTTTGAGGTAGTTTTCGACCACTTTTTCCCACGCTTCGGGCAGTATCTCGGCGATAACTTGACGAATGTTGGTTTTCAAATGTCGCAACGTTTGGGGATTATCCGCGTAAACACGGCCTTTGACATAGTCCCACAAAAAAAGTCCAACGGCGTCAAATTGCACGATCTTGGTGGCCAATTGATGTCGCCAAAACGTAAAGTTACGGGTACGCTTTTTGGAAACTTCTCATGCTGCAAAGTCAAAATCGGTCGTGTTGTGTGGCTCATGGCACTGTCTTGTTGAAACCACATTATCGTCCAGTTCATGATCTTCAGTTGCAGGCCAAAAAAGTCGGTTATCATACGGTCATAGCGTTTTGAATTGAAATTCGGATTATCCGCCACATTTTCACTAACAGAACCGAGCAGATTTTTTTTTTTCGGCAGTGCACACACTTCTGTAACGCTTCCAGTCTCCTCAAATAGCTTTATAATCTTGACAATTTCTTGCGCAGTAGGTCGATTATGCCGACAATAATAACCACGTAGTGCACGAAAAGTACCTACGTTTGAATCACCATTTTTGTAGTAGGTTTTAACTATTTTTACGCTTTCCTCGGTTGCTAAACGATCCATATTCGTAAATAGCAAATAAGTAACGCTTTAGAGGACATATGTTTGACAGCTGGTAACCTTGCCAGACCGGCGGTTTTGAAACCACTAAATGGATAACTCTGCATTTCATGACTTGTTATGTAGACTGAGCGTTTTCGGTCTATCTAGCAGGACTGATTGAAACGAAATTAAATTTCTTATAAAACCTCTTTTCTACATTGTAGTGATTTAATTAAAATTTTGTCTATTATGTTGATTTATAACTCTTGTCAGAATTTAAAACAATCGAGTAATAGCCACGCTCCAACTCGTGCCTCTCTTGCATATGATCCATTTGATCCATATACTTCTACTTCATATCATATCATAGTCATTTCCACTAAATTTAATAAAATTTGGTACAAGCTGGATGTTTGCCAAAACGCAAACGGGGTTGATTGTCAAACGTCTTGGGTTCCCCCATACAAATTGGTGGATTTTTAGGAATTCATATTTTCATTTGCAATTTCTAATTATTAGGCTTCAATAGCCCAATTTTTCCACATTGTATTGATTTATAATTCTTCGTAAAACCTAAAAAAGGTTGGCCAAGTAGCCACGCCCCCATACGTATAAAGAAATTTAATATTTCGCGGTAATCTCTAATTCGTGGGTTTCAATTAATTTATATATTGTGAATTGTGTTGCATTATAAAGCTGGTAAACATTTAAAAAGTCGCCCGGATACACTCCATCTATGGAAATTTTATTTTAACCTATATATTCCTAGACTTAAACCTTACATTCAATTACATACAATTGCACTAAGTTTTGTGTAATTTAGCATATGGAAGGTATTTAGTTCACTTACACTAAGATTACTACCTGTAGAAATTCGGTGGTTTGTCTATAATTTGAAAACTAATGGCTTTAGAAGGTTTTAATTTTCCTTATGTTTTTGATAAGAACCTAGAGCTTCTTCTGGTAACCATACTTTGGGTGAAGGTACATATATACAAGTCATTTCAGTATCTTTTTCCCCGGTTTTTATTAAAATCTGTTGTCCGTGAGAAATTTTCAAGAACTAAACCACTGCATCGAATTTTCTGTGAGTGGGCCTTAGAAAGATCCGTTTTTATATCGATAAGTTGCGTTCAGCTTTCATTCTTCTTATTAAGCAATATTGACATACGATATTTGGCTAAATGTGGGCCGCTATGTCGAAAAATATGTCCACATTTAACTTTTAGCTTAGATCAATTATATTATAGCCATTTTCAGTAAAGAAATAATTTTTAAAAAGTAAATCGCTAGCATTGATTCAGTGACTCAGAAAAAAAGGAATATTTCTTACACCTACTTCTTGTCAGAGTTGCAAAGCAGTGCTTAATCGAACTGTACCGGTTTTAACAAACTGAACTATTAGTTCTGCCTGTGAACCAAACCATTGCATTTAAGGTTATTACGAACCGAATTAAAAACTGCGTAAAGTATGTAAAAACTCGTGACGATTAGTTTTTTATATGATCTAACCATTGTTCTATAAAGTAATTACGAACCGAAACAAAAACCGCATTAGCCGTGTAACAGTGATTAAATTTGCAAATATCCTATTCATGGTGTGTATTTGAATACGGGGCAGGGATTATTCTGTATCTTTTAAACGATGGCCATCACACAATTCTGCAGCTTATATGATAGGGTTCTCAGTGTAGTTACGGTACCGCATCCAAAAGTTCAATAGTACAGCATCACTAGAATAAGCTGTTTTCATAACAACAAAAACGGGTATAGCAAATTATAAACATTAGTACGAAATTAGTAGAGGAATTATCAAAAATTAGTCAGTTTTGCAGAACACCTTTAAAAATTAGATAATGGTAAAAATACGTTGATAACAAAAATAGCTAGAATATAATAGTTGATTTTTCGAAAACCACCATCCACCGGAAGACTGATAAGTTTTTATTCTAAACATCCTCGGAATACCATAATAAGTAATAAATATTTTTATAATGATAACAAAAAAATAATTATAATTATTATAAAAATAAAATTGTAATTTTCACAATGATTATTGGAGAAAGAATATGCAGCCTGGAAATCAGTCAAGAGCATCGTAAACAGTTTTCTTGGAAACAATAAGAGTGAAAACTACGGACAAACTGTTGCTGAATTATTGACAAATTATCACGAATTAGGTGCACGAATGTCACTCAATATGCAATTTCTTCATTCGCATTTAGATTTTTTTCCACAACACCTAGGTGCGGTGAGCTACGAACAAGGGCAGCGTGCTCTCCGAGATTTAATGAAAATTGAAAGAAATTATCAAGGTTTTTGGATCAAAAGCATGCTGAGAGACTATTGCTGGACTCTAATACGTGAAACCTAATCAACAAACTATAAACTGCATTCAAATTACGGCCATTCACTTTTACAAATTCATAGATTATTCAATTTTTTTATGTAAAAAATTTTTTATGTAAAAAACGAATAGAAACATTTTTTTTTTGTATCTGGAAAACCTGACGTGATAGAGAAAAACCAAATACAGATACGAATTCAGTCCACCAAATTAAAGATATTTGGTTGCTCCAGTCCAAAACCTTGTTGGCTGGTGTTATAGAAACTTGAAAGAAAAATTAATTTTCAAATAGGACGATCGAACTATTAACAAAACCTGTAAACCTGTAACCTGTAACCTGAAAAATACAAACGAAAAAAGTTTAGTGGACAGCAATCAAGGTGACGGTATGAAGATAAAAAAGTTTTTTGTCTTCGTTTTCAATAAATATAATAATTTGTAATAATTTCTAAAAATGCATTGTCTGATGAAGTACATGTAGTACATCTTTGTGCATTTTCTGTAGAGTCATTTTTGACATAAATGACTGACGATGTCAGTCGAAATATTGAAATATATCGTATAATAGAAAGAAATTAAAACCACCAATTTTCTTTAAATCCAAATATTACATCAAGCCTGAGAATTGCGTAAAAGAATAAATCAAAGCTCAACTAAACATAAACAAATCAATGTTTCTTTCGTTAACGATATAATCAAAGTATAATTTTGTTACATTTCTAGTGATTCTATGCAGATTAAATCGTTAACTCTTTAGGTCGCCCAACAAAGGTACACACTATAATCTTTGAGACTAAGATATGCTGAACAAGATCTATGAAAAGAGAAGCTCTTATGGCAATTTCATTTTATGAGCGATTGGTTCTGATCCTGGCTATATTTTAATTTTTAAATGTTGGAGAAATGTATAAATTATAAATGTTCAATAGACTCAATAGTTTCTGGGGAAACTTCAAATTCCATTAATCTTTATGTCTGCATAAACTAATTTACTTACGTTGAGGAAATCTCTTAGCCACACGACATCCGGTTTGGGATCACCAACGACTTCGCAAAATATTATTACTGTATCACCTTCATAAGCCTCACTAGAACGAGGCTTAACAACAAACAAAGGTTCTTTGGAATATCTGAAAAGAAATAAGAGGAGAAAAGTAAAAGGTTAACAAAATATACTTAATGTTATTGAGGTGAGACTAACAAAATATACTCAAGGATGTTAAATCTATTAAGCATATTAGAGTCGAGGTATGGAACCTTCATTTCCCGCACCAATATTACGCCAAGGAGCCAAAAACTTGTCTGCAATGTCATATAACTTAAATGTTCTTGACTTACGCTCGTTTTCAGTTTAAATATAAAAAAACTGTGTAGATTTGTAAAAAAAATATTCTATACTATATATCTATATATCTCGCTGTTTTTTTTTTATAAAAATGGAACTTTATTATGTTGTTAACATGTTTACAAATGATTCATTGAAAATATTGCCATCGCTAGCTACTATTTTTTTCCATCTCTCTAGCAAAGCTCGAATTCCGTCACGGTAAAACTGTTCATCTTTTGAGCCTATCCACGAATCTAACCATTTATTGATGTCGTCATATGAGTGAAACTGCTGGTCTGTCAGGCCGTGTGCCATTGAACGGAGCAAGTGATATTCGGACGGCGTTATATCTGGAGAATATGGTGGATGGGATAAGACGTCCCATTTCAGCGTTTCCAGGTAAGTTTTAACCGGCTTGGCTACGTGAGGCAGCGCGTTATCATGGTAAAGAATTACTTTTTCGTGCCCCTCCTTGTATTGGGGACGTTTTTAGCGCAGAGCTCGGCTCAATCGCATTAATTAAAGTCGATACCGATTCCAGTGAGCCAATGATGGGATATTACACAGTACAACAGCCAATCTGGGGGGTGAGAAATTCCAAGTCAGGGTGATGGTACTAGGTCAGTATAGTAAAATCCTCAAAGGGTTTCGCGGTGTCAGTTTTTTTTTATGAACTTTTACATTTTTTCCTTATCTTGATGTTTTTTCGCTTAGTTTTAAAAAATATTACGTATACGTATACGTATACGTATTTTTCAATATTTTACTGACGTTCTAAAACATGACCGACCACACATGAATGTGGGTGCAATTTGTGTAAAAAAATCATGCAGGTAGCCAACAGAAAAAAACCCAAATAATTACAAAAGTGCACTTTCCTTTTTTCCTTTTAATTGTCCGCGCACATTTATGACCGTTTTTCAGTTTTTTACAGCAACCATAAAAATCAAATAA
>JAHXMU010000244.1:535797-609082 GCA_019455685.1 Philornis downsi
ATCATTTAATAGAGATTAGAGATTCGCTTATGCATATTATTCTACAGAAATGTCAATCATGTCTGATATTTCTTTCAGCGTAAAAACTATAAAATAAGTCCTCTATTTGATATCCAAACATTAAATATTGTTTAACATTGATTAGGTTTTGGCATATAACAAATAAATATGTACGCAATTTCGATTATAAATCAATTTGTTCGTGCTTCAAAAATGTTGTACTTACGGCATTTCGCCCGTCCTTATTGCCGGAACGCTTCTTGTTGCCTGTTGCTGCAAGTTCGCCTCACCGTCTTCCAAGGGTTCAATGCATACGCGACACATGCTTTCCGCCTTTCCCACCGCATTTGAAGCTACACAGGTGTAAATGCCAGCATCACGGACAGAAGCTTCTAATATCACCAGTTCAACGAAACCAGTCGTATCCAGTGACGCCAACAAGCGACGGCTGGGTCGTAATTTTATGCCATTACGATGCCAGGATACACCGACTGCAGGATATGCTTCCACCTTGGCTGTTATACGGATTTCTTGACCTTCCTGTACTATATACAATGGATCGAGTGGCATGTAGAATTCGGGTGTAATGTATGCGCGTATACCCTTGTCCACAACCAATGAGCAATGGCAGGACACAGAGCCCAGTTCATTTTTGGCTGTGCACGTATAAATGCCACTGTCATTGAGAGTGGTGCTGGCCAGTTCCAATGTGTAGAACTGGTTATCTTGAGAAATGAGACATTGTTGGCTGGACTCAATGAGTTGGTCATCTTTGTGCCAAATAATTTCTGGTTGGGGATTGCCAACAACTTGGCAGGTCAGGCGCACAGGATAAGTAACCTGAATACGCCTATCTCGGAGGCGCATGGTAAATATGGGCAGCGAATCCCCAGTTGAAGACATGTTATCACTTCGTACAATTTCCTTCAGCTTATTGTCGGCCTCATATAATTTAGCATCCGCCACCACTTGAAGTCGAGCAAAAGTGGACACTCTACCCTTGGAATTTGTAGCCTCGCATGTATAACGTCCAGCGTCAATTTCTGACACTTGTCTGATGGTCAAGGTACAAGTAGTACCAATCTTTCTCGTCTTAATACGTTCATTTTCAATATTACTGCCCACACGAAGGCCATCTTTGAACCAGGCAATATCTGGGCGTGGACTACCACGAACTACGCATTCCAAAACGAACTCTTTGTTAAGTAAAGCTTTAACCTGTCCCGGTAGGATAGTGGTGAATTCGGGCAAACATTCGACACCACCCACTTGCAATGGTTGGGAAGTTTGTATAGAAGGACCCCAGCCATAGCGATTTTTGGGTGTAACACGGAAGTGATATTCGACATTGGCTTTGAGGTTGAAAACGTCGAAAGAATTGATGGGAGTAAGACCAAGTTCTCTCCAAATGGCGCCGCCATCGTGGCCAACAATCCAAGCGTCCACTCGGTAGGCAATAACGGGAGCCGAATTATTACTGGGCGGTTTGCCCCAGGAGAGACTGATGTGTGTGGGACCGGAGTCAACAAGCAAAGGTTCGGTGGATATGGCGGCCGGTGGATCTGGAAATCGATAAAAAAGTGTTATGTAAAAAATGTATAGGTATATAGTATTATATGAAAAGCATATATGTATATACATATACATATATATATATATATATATATATATATATATTATAGAATAGGTTAAATAAGGCCAGAGTGTCTTATAATAGGCATGAATGAATGACTTTATAATTAGAGGTATATATAAGAGATATGGTACGTATGCTACTGGCATAAAAAGCAGCATGTTAGTGGGTGGTGTCCTGGCCTTGTTTAAAATTCCCTTACAGTATATTTTTGTACCAAAATACTTCATGCTTACTACTTCATTTATACTACCTGCTTTCAGATTTTAAATTTGTGTGAGAGATGCCACACCTATTTTTTTTTGTTTTCAATATTAACCTAATACAGGGTGTCCGTCGGGAAGGTATACTACTTTGCTTGTTTATAATTTTTGATTAAATGAAAGAGAATGGATCTTATATTGATAAACGTTTTATTTAATGTCGGCAATTATGTATGGAATACAATATCAAATAAATGTCCGTCTCTGTTAGCCTCACAAATGCGAGCCCTTTTGAGCACATTTTTCATTACATTCCCACACATTTCACGCGGTATTTCATTAATTTCATCACGAATATTTTGTTTGAGTTGCTCAAGCGTTTCTGGTTTGTTTGCATAAACCTTGCTTTTCAGATATCCCCACAAAAAAAGTCCGGAGCAGTCAAATCAGGCGACAGTGGAGGCCGATCAACATCGCCATTTCTTGAAATAACTTGTTGTGGGAAGAGGTCTCGTAGTAATTCGATTGTAATCTTGGCTGTATGCGATGTGGCACCGTCTTGTTGATACCACATGTTAATCATAGTATAGTAACCCAGATCAGAAAAACATTCGAAGGTCGGAAATATTGCTCGACTCTCTTTATAGACATCTCCCAAGCCTTTGATAAAGTGTGGCATGAAGGCCTTATTCACAAAATAGTCTCTTTTCTACCGGCAAATGCCCATAAGCTCCTGGAGAGCTATCTGAAGGATCGATCTTTTGTAGTAAAATCGAAAGACTCTGCTTCAACTCAAAGAAAAGTTTCAGCAGGAGTTCCTCAGGGCAGTATACTAGGCCCTATACTATATACCATCTACACCTCTGACATGCCTGTGCAATCCCTAATTCAAACCTCAACTTTCGCTGATGACACTGCATTCATGAGCACTAGCACTTGCCCATTAATGGCTTCTAGACAACTGCAGTCTCATATACACACATTAGAATCTTGGCTCGAAAATTGGAAGATAAAAGTAAATGCCACTAAGAGTGTACAGGTTACATTCTCTCTTAGACAGAACAATTGCCCAGCCCTCACTATTCACGGTAGTACCATACCCGTTCATAACCATGTCAAATATTTGGGTATTCACCTTGACCGACGTCTCACCTGGAAAAATCACATTGACTCAAAAATCATACAATTGAAATTAAAAATGGCTCAACTCCACTGGCTTATTGGCTCCCAGTCTACTCTCAGTTTGGAAAATAAAATCACCATTTACAAAACCATATTGAAGCCAATATGGACATACGGCATCCAGTTGTGGGGAACGGCATCGGCTTCTAACATAAATAAGCTGCAGAGAAGACAGTCAAGAATACTGCGTCAAATTTGTGGTGCCCCATGGTATGTTAGGAATGATAACATACACAAAGATTTAAACATTCCTTATATTTCCGAGGAAATGAAAAAATTAAGCAGGTCATATGTATCGAAGTTGTCCTCCCACTCAAATCCACTCGCTCAAAACCTTCAGCATTTTCCCGGCCATATACGGCTAAAAAGAAAGGACACGCTAGACTTGGTCCCGTGATAAACAGGTCTGTTCGCCAAAAACAAGATCCGGCAATGGCAGGATACTTTAGTTTAAGATAGGATTAAGATTTGAATACATATTGTAAATTTCGTAAGAAAGATCCAATAAAGAAAATGAATGAAAAAAAAAAAAAAAAAAATTTTAATCAAGCCCAAAGTATTCAGTTGTGGCTTTACAAAGTTTTCAATCCTATCACGATATCGCTTTCCATTGACAGTTACCGTTACGCCGTCCTCAGTTTGAAAGAAGTAAAGTCCAATGATTCCTCCTGACCAAATTGCACACCAGACTGTCACTTTTAATGGAAGCAAAGGTGACTGATGAACAATTTGATGGTTTCCCATTGCTCAGAACCGACTATTCTGTTTATTCACATATCCATTCAGATGAAAATATGCCTCGTCCCTCATTATGATTTTTTAATGAAAATCGGGATTGTCATGGGCGAGCTGTAACATCCTATTGGCGTACATATGCAGGCTGCCTAAATGCTCTTGTGGGAGAAGCTATTGTGTCAACTGAATCTTAAATGGAAACAAATGCAAATCCTTGTGCAAAATTGTGGCCAAAGTTGTTCTTTGAAGATCAATTGAAACTACCAATTGAAAGACCAATTTGAAACCAAAATGAAACTAGTCTTGCTATATGTTGAGTACTGAATTTTTGTGGTCATCTGTCCTAAATACTAGTGAGGCTGAACTCAAAAGTAATTGGAACCATCCGGTTTGTACAATTTGGAGTCAAATTAATTACAATGCGAACTCAACATATTTTTTTTATAATTTTTTTTTTTTTTAATTTTAGTAGTATGCAAACTGTTATTTATTTTTCGTTTACTTACATTTACATTGAAGAAAACTGTTCAAAAAACTTAGTGTACTTATTTTAAGTACGCACTATATTCACACGTACTCAAATGAAGTGAAATTGAAACAATTTAACTCCCACTGACACGTTTCAAGTAATGATTAATTAGTATTGAGTAGGTTTAGTATACTAATTTTGAGTATGTTTTCACCCCAAATTTAGCATGAGTTTTTTTTTCTTGAGTGTGGTTACGACTCAAGAAAGCGCATCAGTCCTGGAAAACAAGTTGCATATCTTCAGTTGAAGGAATGGTGGTGTACATCATTTGATGCAGCAAAAATATAACAATAATGTATCAGGTATCTTTTGAGCAAATATATTCCATAAATTTTTAAATTGATTAAGCTAAGTTCGTCTCTCTGGCTGGTTAGCTGGTAGATTCGATAACTGCCATAAATCTTTGTAAGACATAAAATTCAGCACAGTCCAACATTGCGTCTAACCTTAGAAATTATCCGTGAAAAATATTATAGATTAATTAACTTCTTCGTTTTATAGTTTATAAAACTCGCTTGGACGGACTCATATATGGAAAATTATATAAAAGTACAAAGTTAACAGATTAAAGTTGATCAACACGAAGTCTTCAATGAAGATAAAGCCTCAGAGAGTCATTAGGTGCCACAAAAGCTTTACCCAAAGCTGTTGCCTATGGGACAGTAATTTCGATACCATGGTTTTAATTATAATGAGAAAAGCAACTAAAAATTGCACTGTTAATAGCTTTATTAAAAGCTGCCTGTGGTTTCATCGGAACTTAGTGTGACGAATTGGAGAAGAAGTGCAGAAGATCGAACCGTTTGGAATTATTTTCTACGGGCGGTGTATAATAGATAAGTATGTCTATTCTAATCGCCTCCTAAGAAGAAGAAGACATATGGTTTCCATATGCCAGCAGCATAAATATCAACCGCCGAAAATTGCGCAATGTTACTTCTGTCACCTCAAACTAAGAAAAGGGATCAGTGGTCATAGGTGAAAGTCATTGTAACCGGTAAAACATGAATAACTATGCAAGCAGATAGAAAGACTTGACAGACTTCGAGTTAAAAATATGTCTAAAAGCGCATGATAGCTTCGACGTCCCCTATACCATTAGTTGCATATGTTACAGTCAGACGTCTACATGACCAGGAGTACCTTGGTTGAGTCATGTTATGAACAGCGAATTAAATTTCGATAAATTGCTCAATTTTATGCTGTCGATTTTATTCCATATCTAAATTCACCCAACGCATAGTTTGTGACAAATTTGGTTCAATTTAGTACATCTGTTTTGTATGAAGCTAAGAACATATGGGTTAAATCGATAATTTGTACTGGGAGTACCAAAAAAGGCGTGATTGCTTGGCCGATTTTTCTCAAGTTTTACCAATCATTGTAAATTATTACAATACAAATGTATGTTGCTGCAGTTTACGGGTTAGAAGTTGTGGTGAAAAATTGAATTTCGCAAAATTGTTCAACTTGTGTGGGAAGTGCCAGAAGATGCGTGACAGTTCGGATTCTCAGAACCATTCTCAGAACCGCTTTAATGACATCTTAACGTGTACTAAGTTTGATTGAATTTAGTAGAAACAACGAAATATGTGTTAAATGAGTCATTTGTATGGAAGTTACAACAATGGGCGTGGTTTATCTGTCGATTCGCCCAAGCTTGGGCTGTCCACTTACAGAAGGGCTGTACCAAAACAATATAGTTGTTATGGCACTAAGCCAAAGTAAATAAACCGAATTTCCTTTCGTACCACGAATAGAATGTGGGAGAATTTCAAACATTCAACGAGTTTATACGCTTTCTATTTTTAAACTCACTTGCGGACGATTCTGAACGTCAGTTTAAGAAACTTTTACCAAACTTGTCGATAGCCAGACGATTTGAAGTGTTCGTCAGATGCATCGAGGTGGCCGTTGTTCGAAACATAATTTGTTTGTTGTATTGGCGATCGGTTCCTTCATCACGCTTAAACAAAAATTGCAGATAGATTATACTTGGCTTTGACGATCTATTGGTATACGAGGATATACCAAAACATAAGCCGATAATGCCTATTTTCTGCAGAGTTTGTCTTTAGTCCAACTAAATTTGTCTGTAAGATTAAAACTAAGCATGTTCACAACCCCTGGTGACCTTAGCGCGATGGTTAGTACATGTGAATGTCGTTCGCATGATCGCAGGCTTAACTCCGCATACAGCCATCTATCATTGTTTGAACGGCTTTTCACAGAGGTTACATCAAAACATTGATCGATACGGTACATTTTTAATAGGATTGGTTCTTGTAATAAGCAATACATAAG
The DNA here is from genome assembly GCA_019455685.1 of Philornis downsi. NCBI lineage: Eukaryota > Metazoa > Arthropoda > Insecta > Diptera > Muscidae > Philornis > Philornis downsi. The sequence continues at coordinate 542,384 of JAHXMU010000244.1, forward strand.
CATACATGTTTCAACTTTTGAGTGTTATATTCCGCAGCATATAACATATGCTATATTGGTATCTTCTGCAGTACCCATATAGGGACTGAAATTATCCCTCGAAAAAATTTATTTATTCACTGATAAAATTCGGTAAAACAATGTTTTCGCCAAACCCACTTATCTTATAATGAACTGAATAATCAAATTTACTCTTGTTTACATTTCGTTTCTAAAACGGTAGCCTGAATTTGCCAGTTATATCCCAAGCTTTTATAAAAAACTAGCCGACCCGCAAACGTTGCTTTGCCTTCAAATTTTAGCAGGAGCAGAAATAATTGCTTTTTAATTTGTGGTTTGTATAGGAGGTACCACTCCCCATTGTCCAATCCCGCCCATATTTGCAGCAGCATTTAAGATATGTACACCAAACCGATGTACCAAATTTTGTTCAAATACCGTAAACAGGAGCAGAAATATTGGATATTTAATTTATGGTTTGTATGGCAGGTACCACGCCCCATTGTCCAATCCCGCCCATATTTGCAGTAGCACTTAAGATATGTACACCAAACCTACGCACCAAATTTTGTTCAAATACCGTAAGCAGGAGCAGAAATAATTGATTTTTATTTTTTTGTTTGTATGGAAGGTACCACGCCTCTTTGTCCAATTGGACCGAATTGTAAATCTAAACCATCCCGGGCACCACCCAGACGCATATACAAAAATTTATGCAAAGCGGTCCAGCCGTTTAGGAGGAGTTCAATGACAACGCCCGTACAGTAGAATTATATATATAAAGATTTAGAAAAAAGACATTTTTTGAAGTGTTATCAACTACACACTGCTACTTCGAGCAACCAAACGGGTAATGACAGCGCGCACATATTTTGACAAGCGTCAGTCTGTTATGTTGTTTATAAGCTTGCGGAAGCATATCAATTTAAGTTACAGTTAGCAAAAGTTATCCAAAAAGGAGACAACATGCAAGTTACGCGCCTTGGTAGTAACCTTATTCCATTATAAAATAAAAAAAAAACTTCAAACGTAACCGCAATATTCCCTCATTATCGAAATTGCATCTTCTATCCATAAAAAATGTTTTGTTTACATTATTGCACCATCAATCATTGTCCACTGATGATCTCATTAGTCAGCCAAGAACAAATAAACGAAACTAATATTTTGGCGTGACTTGAATAGTATTTAAGGCTATGAATAATAGAAATTAAGTTAGTTCTAAGATGGACTCGTAAGTAAAATGTAATCAATAAAGGCGTCAGCCCAAAAAATATCTAATTTTTAAAACTATAAAACAAACTGTTATTAGTTTGTAGCCCTACAAAATACAATTTAATTACGATTCATTAATACAGGGTGGTGCACGAATCGTGCCGAAAATACAAAACGGGGCCCAATGATGCCCTTTATTTAAAGATGCTGAAGGAGTTTTTTTCACCCAGAACTGCGCCGAAAACGTATCCGTTTCAACAGCATTTGGTTCAAGCAAGATAGAGCAACTGCATACATAGCCAGACCGGTTATGGTGGAGCTCAGACGAAAATTCTCAAACAAATTAATATCCAGAAAGTCCACTTTCCACTGGCGCCAAGGTCATCTGACCTGACTGCACTAGACTTTTCTTATGGAGTTGTCCCAAGCAAGAGGTGTATAAAGCGACACTAAGGAATTTGACTGAATTGATGCAGTCCATTACAACCATAGTTGAGGCTATCCCGACTTCAATCCTTCAGGCCGTAATGAATAATTTTGTGATCAGGTGTCGCAGGAATCATTTACGGTATATCATCTTCAATACCAATTAGTTATATAAAATAAAATTGAATTTTCTATGCATAAAAAGGATTAATTAAATATTATGCATTAATTAAAAAAAAAGTTTTTTGAATTACTTATTGTAGTATAATTGATGCGCCATCCTATATGTGACCAAACAGAATCATGTATGGCTAAAGTGTAAGTCAAAAGACAATTTAGAGCAGCGAATTGCTCTGCGAAAGCGAACGCCTGCATCAGTGATGCTTTGAGCTGCGATAACAGTCACAGGATTGCCCATCACTCGTTATCATTGAACGGGGCGGAAAGGTAAGTCAACATATTTAAGAAGAGATTTTAAATGATGCTATTTGGTAGAAACCATTGGACGGTTGAACAAGATTCGCCACTATCCTATAAAGCCTGTGAAACCCAGGGTTTTTACAAGAAAAATTTCCAACTCTATTTCATTGCGACAGTGACCATCATATTCTCAGACTTAAACTTAATGGATTTTTCCAAAATACCAAATACTGTGAAACCCAACGTTTTTGCAAGAAAAAGTTCCCAACTCTATTTCTTCACGACAATGACCATCATATTCCCAGACTTAAACTTAATGGATTTTTCCAAAATATCAACTAACAAATATGAGCCGGTCAACGCCTTAAAATTTTCCCTTCGCCGAGAAAGGAACAAAATGCCATTAAGCCACATTCGCGCTGCAATAGACTCAATGCTATCACCCGCGCACTAAAGGTGGCAACATCGAACAGTAACGCATTTTTCTTCAAATTTTTAATGTTGAACGTTGAATGCTGAAGTTTTTCAATAAAAAAATCTAAGTTGGAAAAGTGTCAGCATTTTTAATTGATAACACCTGTGTAATCGATTGAGGTTAGTTTGATAATTTATTGTATGCAGTCAGTTAACAAATAAAACTTCTGTGATTTTCTTTTCCCCGGAGAAACATATTTTTTTTTTATTAATTATTATTATTTTCGTGTGAGTTTTTAAATTAGTATAAATTGTTATATTTTTGTGAGTTGTTATACGTAAATGTAAACCTGGATTACGTGTGATATAATCCATTTTGGAAATATGAAATTTAAAAACAAAACAAAAATAAAGCACAAAATTTGAAATCACGTTTATAATACAATCGTGAGGAGTGAGCTAGAAAAAAATAATTAAATACTAAAAAGACAATTATTGGAAAATAAATACAACTTTTGTTCTTTTGTTGTTATCGTTGTGAATATTGTCGCTGTTAAACGCTATTAAACGTTGCCGTATGGCTCTGTATGACGGAGCATAATCCAAGGTTAAACTTGCGCTTATCGTAGAGCTTTCGAAAAGATTGTCACATAGTATGCAATTCTGGGAGAAAAAAATATCTAGAAATCATAATAAGTGATAAAGAAATTTTGTTGTCTGCAATAAGATAAAGAGATGAGATAGAGAGAAATTTTAGGTTAGCCAAATCAAGGAAACGGAAGCAGACACACGAGGACTCAACTGTCACATTAACGATAGACGCTAACAAATACGAGTATGTCACAATTTTGGGAGATTGAGATCACATACACAAATTTTACTCATGATGGGGACAATAAGTTTGAGTCTACATTGAGGCTCCACATCGTGATTTATTGCAATAAGTTTGTTATGATTTTTTTATTGAGTGTTAACAAATTGCCTAAAAAGTTCATAAATTCAATAACTACACAAGGCAGTAGAATAGAAATTTTGAATGAAACTGCTATACTATTTTATTAATGGATTTTTTTTTATTGTTTTGAATATTCTTTGTGGTTAAACAATATTTCAAAAATTTAAACTAAAACAAGTTAGTATTAGTTTAAAGCCTCAACGATTTTTAGACATTAGAAAAAACAGTTGGCAATACTGTAAATAATACATCATTTAAAATACTTTTAAAATAAAATAGAAAAATTCAGTTTTCTGAATCAGAATTTCTTCTACGTTTTCTAGCAAATAAGCTGTAAGTAAAGTTTTATGCGAATATAGTCTCGCAGACTGTTTCAGAGTAGAATCTAGCTCGGATCCAATATTGGTTAGACTGAGACCTTTCAAATGGAAACATGGAATTACATAACGGTGACCAATTTTTCCATGTTTGCAAATTCTCTGAGATCGTTTACTTTTGATGACTCAAATAAAAAATCGTTTGGAGTCACTTGAATAAGGCTGGAGTCAAAAAGGAGCTCGATGTAAGGGTGCCACACGAGTTAATGCAAAAAAATCTGAAGGACCAAATTTCCATTTGCGAATCGCTGCGGAATTTCAACAAATTCGTCCATTTCTGAAGAGAATGATGACTGGTAATAAAAAGTGATTCACTTAAGACAACGTTAAGCGAAAACTTTGTAGAATATCAATGGTGAGCTGGAGCAAACGGTGGCCAGGACAAGATTGATGATCAGGAAGATTTTGTTGTGAGTTTAGTGGCATTAACAGGGAATTATTTACTGTGAGTTGCTCCCAAGCTCTTAATTCGGACAATTAGACCGCCTGAAGGAAGTGGCCGCGAAGAAGCGGCAAATTTAGGCCAATAAGAGGGGAATTACATGCTTTCAGTACAAAGCCAGGCTATACACACCGGTACTAATTCACCAGAACTTTGTTGAGATTTTTCTCGTCTTTTAGTACGGATCTAACACTAAGTGGTTACACCTGTTTCTGTCTATTATGAATGATTTTGTTGGTAAAAAATTTGGCTCAACAGAAGCTCGCAACAAGTTATCGAACAAAACGGTGTATATTTAATACAAATTGGATCATTCTAACTATGCTAATTAAATTATTAGTTTTTGATGCAAAAATTATTAGTTTTTCTTTACTACATCTTATAAATTCTATTCGGAGATGAATACTTTGAAAACGATGAAACCTATTAGAACGAATAAATAACGATTTTCTGGCCACAGTAGCACACGAGCCCCATCATCGATGACGAAGATTTTTGAAGCCGCACGAGTTATGAATTGAATACGCCAATATTGATATAGTCATGTGCATCAAATTAAAGATTGGGTTATGTCGAGTAAATTAACGATAATCCTGAATGTATGATGGCAATCCCTTCGATAATCGATGTCACGTAAGACCAAGACTTTGTTATTTATAAAAGAAGAATTAACTCTCAACGGTCCTACCATTGCTTTACTTGGCGAATATTGTACTGCGTTTCTTGCCAGCTTGATTACCTCAATGTCAAACAATTTCCTCTGCAATATCTCGGTCAGTTTTAAAAATATGCATATTAAATTTTTTTGGATTGATGAAACATATCCATATGCACATAATACTGATGATATCCTATACATAAATATTAATTTCAATCGCTTTTGACTTCAATTGCAATTTTAAAGAAATACCGTCAGTGCTTTTCATCGTTTCGCAGCATGCGGTTAATGTTTTCAACAGAGGTTTCTAACATTTTGAATGGGCAATGTATAATTCTTTTCTTAAAGCAGTCGGAATTTTGCCTAGTGACTTTAGCCTAAGAGATAGCTTCCAGAAAGCAGCATAATAAGCACTTTTTGATATCCAAAGATGATACAAATTGGGATCGGTATCAGTAAATTTAACCGGAGCTTTTAATAGGAGTTATGATGCTTTTCTGTCGTCATGATTTTCCAGTGTTGCTAGTTCACGAAGTAGCAGCGATATGCTTTAATGATGAACATGTGATAAATTGAAACCGAATCACCAGAAAATATTTATAAAATAACGTTGCATAATCAAAAATATTCGTGTCTAAAAAGTCATTTTACACTCACAAATTATTGGATGCAATGAAATGGTAATTCCCTTGGAAATTTTTCAATATTTTTCTGTCAGGTTATAATATGTCTGCTGGAGATAACATCGGGAATTGATTCATCAATCCCTTCCAAAAAATTGCATGTTGTTACAACATGTCCTTTATTTGAAAACAAATTCACAAATTCCAAAAAAAAAAAAAAAAAAAAAACAAACGACGTTCCAATTAATAACAATTCAATTATTGGATTTACATACAAAAGTTTTCCTTTTCCGACCAAGGTCATAAATATGTTTCTGACGATCCGAAGACTCCAATCCGGGAGGTGCAAATATTTTAAACGTGCTCAGACATTACACCGAATTTTGCATAAAAATCTAAAACTGCACTCCTACAAAATTTAATTAGTATAAAGATTAAACCCTCAGGATGCCAGTCAGAGACTTGACTTCGTAAAGCAGGCAATTGCTTTTCAGCGCTTTTCAACGTTTGCCAATATAGTGTTTTCGGATAGAGCTAATTTTTACTTTAGTGCAACGAATCCTAAACACAAGCGTCTAAAACCCCTTCATTCGTCTAAAACTAAACGTACTGTTACAATGAATCTACAATTTTATGTGTAGGATTTAGGCAACTTATTGAGCGAATTGCAAAACTTTGACGGCAATAACCGCGGAAAATTTTCCCACCACTACGTATCTGCCAAGAGTACGTTAAATTTTCCCTGGCAATTTGATCACCAGTGAGGTGACATAAATTGTATTCTACGCAGTATTAATTTAATCTTTATGAACTTTTTCCTGTGCTGTTGTCTCAAATTTTAAGTGTATTAAACGGAACTACGTGACTCATTTGAAAGGAAATATCCATCACGAAATGGCAGAAAGAAAGAAATTTTAGTGTCTGCCTAAATGAGAGATGTGAACGCGAGTGTTTACATTAATAAATTACATTATATAAATTCCCAATTGTGTGATTTAAGAACTAATAAACATTTTTACGACAAATAATAATAATCCAATAATAGATCCAAATAAATAAATAAATAAATAATAAATAAATTTTAACTTTCTATTGAGACATTCTGTATACGAGCACAATATAGGTATGCTTCGACAAACAAAACTGACAGATGATCCAGTGAAAAGTGAAAAAGCGACCAGATCTTCGTTGTAAGGATCAGATTATTAAATCCATATCGTCCTGATGTGAATAACTTGATGAAGAAATTATAAGATTGAAGCGCTTGGTGCAAATAAAAATTTGGCATAAATCGACTACAACTTCATTCAGGTGAAGTATTTTTCGGCTCACCGGAAAACGATTTTTGCTTGGATAAACAATCTTCATTTCAAATCAGTGCAGGCATTTCACTCAACATATTGATGCAAAAGTGCGTGAAGTGACAGAAGGAGCATGATAAACAGATAGCTTCATATCAATAATCACTGTGAATTAAAGCCCAATAAAAGAAGTAAAATTGTATTGAACTTAATTTATACAACATGTAGTTATTATAGCCTATTTATAACTTACAGTTTTTCGCTTAGAAATTATAGTAGAACCCATTAATTTTTGCCGAATCGGCTAATTTCTATGAGAAGTACCAGAAAGAGCGGAGACATTCGAACGATTTTTTACATTTAACCAAGCAATACAATTTAATGCAATTAACAAAGTTAAAAATTGCCGTTAATAAATCTGGGTCGATAGAGGAAATATTACAATTCGAAAAATTGATCAACTTGCATGGGAGATACTCGAATAGGTGTGGCAAACACAAGAAGTGCGATAGTTTTAGCTAAATTATGAGAAACTGCTTGGAAGACATGAAGCTAAGTACGAGTATACGTGGGTTAAATCGGTCAGTTGTTTAAGAGGTACCAGAAGGGGCGAGGTTACTTGGTCGGTTTGTTTAAAATTTTACTTGCCAATGCAAATCAATGCAATGGTCAAAAACCTTGAAAGCTGTAGTCTACAGGTTAGAATTTGCAAGGGAAAAGTCCTAATTTCAGAAGACTGCTCAGTTTATATGGGAGGTGTTTTGTCAAACCTAAATTTTAATGAATTCTGTATAACTGAGCTTAAAAATATATGGATAAAATCAGTAATTTATATGGGAGCTACTAAAAGGGACATTATTAATCGGCCGAAATTTGAAATTTCATCAAGAACTATAAAACAGTACACTAAGCGAAAAATTAAGCTGCAGTTGTCTACCGGTCAGGAGTTGTAAAGAGGAAATTTAATTTCTGGAAATCGGCTAATTTGTATGACAGGCATCAGAAGAAGATGGCCGATATAGCTCATTTACATCGCTGGCTACAATTGGACAAAATATCAGGGTGCGCCGTGTTTTAAAATATTTTCTAAAAATGGACGGTCGGCCAGATAGAGTGGCATCGGTCAATTGATGTAAAAAGTCATGAAATATATTTGACCAACAGATAGTTGCTATTTCAACCACTTCATTTGTGCCATATCAAATGACATATATCTTTTTTCCGTCTGGTGAAGGTATACAGATTTGTTGGTTGGCTTCGAATGAATCTGGTACAATTTGCTAAAACTCATCATCTTCGATGAAATGAGTTGGAGACTTCAAACCTTCTTTAATTTTGACTATTTTACATAAAACTTAATGATATATTTCGAATTTACGCAATAACATTTGTACAAAATTATGCCTATAATATTTACTCGATTTTACAATTTAACAGTTTACATGCAACATAATAATCGCTAGTGTTAGCTCATGATTTACACTCGAGGACAGATATCGTGGCACTACTAAATTATTAGTAATTTGAATATAAATAATCATTTAGTTCAACTTACCTTTAAAGTATGAAACATCGGGATAACTCTCCAATGGTAGACCCCAACGAGGCGCCGAAGGTGTCTCTGAGCGTGCTCTGGGCGTTACCTGCAGTTATGGTAACATCAATGGGATGATTGATAGGTAGAAGGAAAAAGTGTTTGACAAAATTTGACAAAAATCAAAATATTTTCAATTTATAAGTATGTTTGTCTGTATGATAAATATATGATAAATAAGTATATAAGCTACATATTTAATTATTAAAAAAAACAGAAAAAAAACTAAGAAGAGCATTATTAATTAATTTAATTAATTAATGATGGCAAGTACAAGTGTTAGGATACGCATTCAAGTATTTCTGAGCGATAGACATGGACGTACGCAGCGTTAATCGCTTATTCTTTCTTTTTGGGAGTTTTAATCTAGAAAAGCAAAAGCAAATGGAAAATACTCAATGAGTCAAAAGAGCACTTAGTAATATGACACATAGTCGGACAATGACCAACAGCGAAGAGAGCACAAACTTAAGGACGAGAACCAAAGACAGAAACCAAACAGACTGCGACGACAAACTTACATCAACTGTTACGAATATTCGGTCAGTGCCATTATTGTTGCGAGCTACGACAAAGTACGTGCCAGAGTCGGCTATTTGTGCTTTTGATACAACAAATCTGGTGAAATCATCGGAAACTTCTTTGCTAACTCGATCAGATTTGGTTATATCTTTGGTGCCCTTCAGGAAAGTCACTGCAAAGCGAATAAGAAACGAATGTAAAGAATATGTTTTAATGTCTTAATGTATGCAGAAGAAAAAACTTACACTTTGGTTTGGGGTCACCAGCAATTCTGAATGAAATCGAGAAGGGATCACCTACGGCTATCTTCATTTCCGTGTCTGGTCTTGACAAGAACAATGGGGGTTTTTCTCCACTAGCAACTCCAACCGCCACGTCTACGGTAGCATGTGACTCTATGCGGCCATAGGCATTCTGAGCCCGACAAGTGTACGTGCCCTCATAGTCAGGTGTAGCATTCATGATGGCCAGCGTGTACACACCGCGTTCGTAGAACGTCTTGACGTGAGGCTGGCCGGCTAATGCCTTACGGTCCCGGAACCACTGAACGTCAATGGGTGTCGGTGTCTGCATGAACTCCGCACTGATGGCAATAGTGCCACCACCACATACAGTTTGATTACCCAACGGAGCCATCAAATGTGGCTTATTAGGGTCACGATGATAGAAACCGAGCGTTTTCTCTAGAGTGAAACGTTCACGGCCCTTAAAATCGACTTGATGGGTGATCTTGCTTTCGGCAGCTTCATTGCGGGCCATGCAGCCGTACAAACCCGAATCCTTTTCAGTAGGATTATGAATGATTAATTTTGAATAGCCATCCTCCTGATCGAGTTGAGTGTATTTTTCGTCAGGGATTAAAATTTCAGAGCCCTTCAACCATTGTACCTCGGGACGAGGTTTACCACGAACACGGCAATCCAAAACTAACTGATTCTCATTCAGAGAATAGGTGTCTGCGTTGAAAAGAGCAAAGATCAGTAGTTAATAGATATCAAGGTGGAAGATGACCTCCGGTGTAACCATGGCAAAGAGGAATACAGATTTAATACAAAAAATATACGCATAGAAATGGGCAAATCCGCTAATCAGAATAACTGCATACTTGATATTGAAACAAACTATTAGTGTATTATATATCAAGTTAAAAAGTTATAATGACTATCAATATCGTAAGATTAATATAGAAGGATGTCGAGATTCCGACCATTAAAAACAAAGCATCAAGTTGTCAAATTATCAAATTACACAGTTACCAAGTTATCAAGTTATGAAGTTATGAAGTTATCAAGTTATGAAGTTATCAAGTTATGAAGTTATCAAGTTATCAAGTTATAAAGTTATAAAGTTATAAAGTTATAAAGTTATGAAGTTATGAAGTTATGAAGTTATAAAGTTATGAAGTTATCAAGTTATTAAGTTATTAAGTTATCAAGTTATCAAGTTATCAAGGTATCAAAGTATCAAGTTATCAAGTTGTGAAGTTATCAAGTTATCAAGCTGTTAAGTTATCAATTTATCGACTTATGTTATCTTCGATTGAGATGTTTAGGACGCGAGTATCTTCGAATCGTAGTTGCTATCTTTCCATTTTATTTTATAATAATACTAATAATAATAATAGTAATACTAATAATAATAATAATAAAGTCCCCTCCTTCCTTGGATACATCGAAGCTAAATTTGATCTAAATCAATTGAACATTGGACAACAGAACTACATGACATTGCATACATTAAACAAAAGTCATACTCGATGAAGTTTGATTTGAATGTATGACATTTGAAATTCTACCATGATTATTCAGTCCTTCAGCTTACATTACCACACTTGGATTATACCTCTTATCGATTGCACGAATGTTGCTGGCTGCGGAGCGTCCTCGTAATGCTTGTATATGCGAATGTTGCTGTGGGACACTGTTTCACCATAGTCATTGCTGGCCCGGCAGATATAGTGGCCACTGTCTCGCTCTTCTGCTGCCACTATCTCGAGGATGGCCTCCCCGTTGTGGAAAGCAGAGTGGTAGCGATCGTCGTTCGGCAAAGATCTATTGTTCTTCAACCACTCAATGTTGGTGTTGCCATCGTAAACTACACTGCAGGACAAACGAATGCTGCCGCCCTCGGCTACAGTGCGATCGTGTAGCAGGGAACTGAAGAGGGGCTTTCGTTGTGTAACAATGCTTCCGCTTATCGATTTCTGGGATAAAGTTTCGGCTGCTAAGGTAGAAGATTGACGAGCATCTCCCGGCATTTGCTGGGGTGCGTAACCATTCATTTCGGTTACCGCAGCTGCAGCCATCATCTTCTTAAGGTCAGAAGTCCTAATGACTTTTGTTATGGACTCAATGCGTTCATTGGTCTCTGCGAAACAGGAGAATGTACCACAGTCCGAGGGTATTGGATTCCGTATTATAAGTTTACGCACTCCGCCTAATTCCTCGACTACGCGATAGCGATTATTTGATATCGTATGATCGTCACGAATCCAGGTAACGTTAGGACGGCCATGGACATTGCTGGACAACACTATTTCGCAGCGTTCGGCATCGAATGTGGCTACAAAATGTTAAGATGTTTTAATTTTTGCATGTGCATCACACCTCTTCCCTCCTCCATTCCATTCCCTGTATAAATAAAACTTACCTACAATAGGACTGGAAAAGCTGGAGGGCAATTCTTGCGATGCGCTATCATATATAGTCAGATCGCACTTGCAATCTACCGTGTTGTGGCTGTTTCTGACGACACATTTGTATTCTCCCGTATCATCCGGACGGGCATCATAAATCTCCAAGCTCAAGGCCCCGTTGATATTATAAATCTTGTGACGAGAATCTTTTGTCACACGTTCATCGCCTCTCAACCAGTAGACATCTTCAATCAACCCAGTAATGTAGCAGATCAACTGGGCTTTTGTTCCCGAAGCCATAGTCATAGGCTTCATGGGAGTTTCAACATTAAGTTTAAATTTGGCTTCTTTAGTGCGCGTCTTCCGTTCCAGACGATCATCCGTTGTCTTCTGATTTTCGTCTTGTGGAGGTTTATCTTTAGCCAATTCTTCTTGCTGAAGTTGAGTCATTTTTTTCTCCGTTATCTTTTGCACATAATCCGAGATATCGACAAATTTGCTAATTTTCATTTGTCCGCTATCACTCTCCGCATAGCAAGTGTAGAGACCTGTATCGGCCTTCTCTGGATTCTTAATGAGCAATTGTTTAACACCGTCTGGTAGATCCACATACTTGTGCTTCTTGCTTTCCTCTGGCAACAATGTGTTGTCCTTTTGCCAGTAGACTGAAGGTTTAGGATGACCGGAGACTTTGCATTCCAATGTCAGACGATTCTCATGAGAATGATATGCATCTATATAATGGAAACACATAAACACACACTAGCTTAAGAAGTGCACGGGTGAATTGACAAACATTTGAATGTGAGGCTGGGGTTAGTGGTAAAAATTACGAATATTGAATTGTCTACACATACCTGAACAGGATATGAACACTGGAGACAGATCATCTGGCACAAATAGTCTTTAAGACACACTAAACTAATCTCACCTTTAATGCCTTTAGTGAATACCGGAGCCACGATTTCTTCTTTTCCGGTGCTATATACAAATAAATTGCATGTGGATACTACTTCATTTTCAGAACCTTTAACCTTTAGTGTATACTCGCCGGAATCTTCTTCGGTGACGCCAACCAACTGCAGCCAGGCGCTGCCCTCTTGCATAGACATTTTTGTCTTTGGTCCAAAAGTAATGGGATTTTCGCCGTGGAACCAACGTGCAGTTGGGTCGGGACCGTCAATACTCACCATCCATTTGACATTGGAGCCTTCTTTGACGGTGCGATTGGACAAGAAGGTTCTGAGGTAGACGTGTTTCCTAAGGTCAGGTGGTGGTGGCACCTCACGCCTTCTGCCACCTTCCTCTTCATCTTCCTTCTTCTTACGTCTTTTCTCCTTTTGCTCCTCGGTTTCCTCGACGGTTGGCTTCAATGGAGGCTTATCTTTGCTCGGCGAAACGGGTCGACGAACCCTGGGTTGAACAGTAACCTGATGGACGATTTCAGCCTTGCCTTCGCGATTCTCAGCTTGACAGACATACTTTCCGCTATCGTTGGGTGCAGGATCCATTATGAAAAGTTCGCATGTGCCATCGTCGTGATCCACTTGTTGGTATTTTTCACTTGGCTCAATCTGGACACCATCCTTAACCCAGGTGACCGTGGGTGTGGGCAGACCACGCACATGCACGTCTAGCTGCAGTTCATGTAATTTACCATGGTAGGTATCCTTGATGTTGCGGGTAAATGTCGGTGGGACATCTCCGGTACCAGGATCTGAGTAAACCTCAAGCCGACAGAATGTAGAAGCTTCACCGGTTTCATCTCTGCCCCAGCATTTGTATTCGCCTGAATCTTCCACAGAGGCAGAGGGCATTTCCAAAGTACATAAACCTTCATTGTAACGTCCTCTGCACTTGGGACTATTTTGTAAGGGTTCGTCATTCTTAAACCACTTGACTTGTGGCTCCTTAGCCTCCAGGAAACAACTAATCTTCACCTTGGAACCCTCTGCCACCACTCGGTCCTTCAAGCTGGTTTGGAAATATATGCCAATGACCTTTTCGCGCTTTTTAAGACTGCCCGTTTCAGAGCCAGTATCAGTAGCATATGCCGATGATGCACCTTCGGCTTCTGACTCATCATCCTTTTTAGGATGGCGCACCTTCTTTTTGCCTTTGCCTCCCGCTTCTGGTTCTGCATCGCCAGCCGCTGCCGACTCGGCCGCTTTTGGTTTTTCTTCCTCAACATGTTTGGGCTTCAATAAACTCTTGTCGGCATGGAAAACGCCGTGGATATTATCGGCAATATGATGTTCCTTGCCCTCGAAATGGACTAAGTGGTTGACTTCCGCCTTGCCCACGCTGTTCTCGGCTCGAACGATGTACTTGCCCTTGTCCTTGGGATTAGGAGCGTCAATTATCAATTCACAAGTGCCTTCGGGATGGAGGAATATGTGGAATCTGCCGCCATCTTCGATTTCAATATTATCCTTGAGCCATTGCACCTTAGGATGCGGCACACCGCGAACACCCGTTTCCAGGATCAGTTCGTTTGTATTCAAATGATAGGTGTCTATAAATCAATACAGTGGGCATGAACAATAGGCCATTACATAAGTTCCATTGTATAGAAAATTTTCACTCTGATGTTACACAACCTTCTATAAATACACACAAACACACAAAGAATTACGAACCTTTGATTGGACGCACAAAGACTGGCTCGACATCGGCCGTAGCTGATGGAGAGTACACGTACAAGGTGGCCGTTGTGGTTATCTTGCAGAATTCATTGGAGGCGATCACCGAATAGACACCGGAGTCTTCGGGTTGGCAATTCTGAAATTCCAAAACAGCCAAACCCTCTCGGTTCATGTTACGTATACGGTTATTATACGTCACATTCTGATCATCTTTCTGCCATTTCATCGTTGCGTCAGGTCCACTAATAACGGCTTGCAGTTTCACTTTAGAGCCTACAGCCACATAGCGGTTGGAGAGACCGACGGTAAAGTACAATTGTGATTTGGGTGGTGGTTCTGGCATTCGGCTACGCCTCTCGTATGTTGCGTCGCCCTCCTCATCCTTCTTTTTCGATTTGGGAAGACGAGGTTTTCTGTCTCCACCGCCGCCCTCCATCTTGCCCTTTTGACTGTCACTCTCACTCATCCCGCTGGACAGGACACTCGAACGTCTGGAGCCTTGCACAACGTCGACCAATACACTGTGTGAAGTTTGCTGGGTGCCTAATTTGTTTTGCGCAACGCAAGTGTAATTGCCACTGTCATTCGCTGTGGGCTTGTTAATGATTAGCTCGCAAATGCCATCCAAGTGCTCAATTTGCACAATGCGATCGTCGAGCACCACGGGTATTTGGTCTTTTATCCAAGTAATCGCGGGACGTGGGTTGCCGCGTACTTTGGTGTCGATAATCAAATCGTTCTGGGAGGAATGGTACACATCTTGGGCGACAAGCGGAGATAGGTAAAAGAAAAATCATTACAAAATTAAACTCGATCCCCACGATTACTATCTAAACGACACTATTTTTGGCCACAACATAGATATGAACGCACACCATCACAGCACTTCACATCTACCCACAACAGAAAAGATCAAACGATCTTCTTTTCTATTTCGAACCAGACAAACATCGATTGATGATGATCTGACATCGACAATTACAAAGACAATGTTGAGTGGTCGATCGACCGATCCATCGCTCGATTGATCAACCAGGTAATTGTATGAGTTCATACGTATACACAAACAATACCTCTAAGTGGTAGTGCAAAAATAGGTTCATGCTCGTCGCCATCCGTTTGCGCAGGGTACACCTTGAAATAGCAAGACGTTTCTATCTCACTGACATCGTTTCTGGCAATACACTTGTAAACACCAGTAGTTTCGGAGGTGACATTTAGCAGCTCGATGACAGCTTTGCCCTCCTCGGTGTGGTTTTTAATGTTCTCGCCATATGCCACCCACTTGTCGTCCTTCATCCACCGACAGTTCGGCGAAGGACCAATGACAGTGCAAGCAAACTTCACAGACGTGCCTTCCAAAGCCATGCGATCACGCAGTTGGGTGGCAAACTTGAGTTTTTGTTTGGGCGAAACCATTGTTTCGGGAGAAGCTCTTGGAGCGCGGGTCTTGGCATCTGCTGCTGCTCTTTTCTTATCCGAGTCCTCCTTTGATTTCATAGCCTCTTCCATGGCTTTCTTAGCAATTTCTTCTTTATTCTTTAAGATGCGATTGCGGACATTGAAAATTCCAGGAACGTGGTAGTGTAGGTTCTTGGCTACTTCAATAGTGTGGCTTATTTGGGCTTCTCCACTAGAATTGATTGCCTTGCACACATATGTGCCACTGTCGCGATTGTTTGGCTTGTAAATCAAAAGTTTGTAAACACCGTGAGCTTCCTCAAGTTTCGTGAATTTAACATTGGGTTGAATCTCGAAAGCTCCACGCCACCAAGTGATCACCGGTCGGGGCACGCCGTGTACATGAACTTCGATGGTTAACTCGTCATCACGCAAGTGATAGTACTCTGCAACGAATAAATATGTTACACTTTCTTTACTGGGCTGAATGGATTTTCATACCTCTCACTAGTCTAAAAGATGGGGGAGCGGGCTGATCCTTAAAAACTTCGTAAATTGTAACATAACAGGATGATGTTACCTCATCGTTGCTATTCGCGATAACACACGAATATTCGCCAGAGTCCAAAATGGTCGTATTTACTACTTCTAAGGCTAAAATGTTATTATTGTTGACAATGCGATGGGTGGCGTCGCGCTCCAGTTGACGGCCGTCCTTGAACCACTTAACAGATAACTCGGGACCACCCACGGCGCAGGCCAAACGCACCTTTTGACCCGCCTCAACGATGCGATCGGACAAGAAAACAACGAAATGTGGCAGGCGCATTTGTTCACGCATGCGTTTCCATTCCTCATCGCGCTGCTTTTCACTTTTGCGCACAGCCAAACTGTATTTACGCATTTGCAGCATGAATTCTTCACCCTCTTCTTCCGCGATTTGTTTCCAGCGATCCTCGTCTTCAGGGTCGGGCCTGGTGAAACCTTCGGAGGAGCTGCTACTGCGTCTGGTTTCGCTGGGCAATTCGCCGAGTTCATCCATTTCTTCATCTTCATGTTCTTCCTCAAAATCTTCCTCGTATCGGGACGTGCCATCATCGTAACGCGAGCTTGCATCGAACTCTTCGCCTTCATCGGCTTCCGAGACCTCTTCGGCTTCCGACATTTCTGCCATCTCAGCTTCTTCTTGGGCACGTCGTTCTTCTTCTTCCCTTTTGCGTTGCTCTTCCTCGGTTTTCAGGCGTTTCTGCCTTTCCTCAAATGTTTCCCCCTTCGGTTTGGAAGCCGCTTTGGCGGCTTCTTCTTCGGCGGCTTTGGCTGCCGCTTTCGCTTGCTCCTCCATTTGCAGAACCAATTTGCTCTTCTTTGGTGGAGGTTTTGGACCGGGACCGGGAGCAGGCTGTTGTTGTTTTTCTTCGAACATTTTCTTGCTTGCTTTTTGGCCTCCGCCCATTTCCAGTTTCAAGGACAGTTTGGGACTGGGTGACTTTTCCTTTTTCTCCTTCTTCTTGGCAGCAGCCTTCTTTTTACCCTTCTTTGCCGGTTCTTCCGACTCATCAGCTTCTGCACTTTCTTCGCGCTCGGATCTGCTATCGCCATCCTCTGTACCTTCAGGACCACCACTGTCCGAAGGACTCGGTTCCTTGTCCACCGACTTGCGGGGTGTGCGTGACTTTTTACCTCCTTTCTTCTTCTTGGGCTTCACTTCCTCCACAATTATTTCTTCTTCCTCTTCTTCATACTCCTCGTATTCTTCAACCACGTAGATAACCTCGACGTTTGAGACGTCCATCACAGCTGCACGATCAATAACCGACATGTCAGATGTTATATAACGCACAGGCTTTTGGATATCTATCGATTCTGAAATGTCCATAACCAAGGCGCGGTCGAAAACAGCAGTGTTGCAAGTAAGCAGAGTTTTCAGATCCCTGCCTAGTTCGAAAGGCGTCTTTTCCTTTTCTTCGCGCTTCAAAAATGGAGTAATGCTGCGCCATGTCGACGGTGTAGCACTGCGCCTGGTCATATACAATGTGAAGGGAGTTTGACTGCGACCACGTATTGGTGTGGCGCTGCGTCCACGTAAACTTCCCGGAGTTGGCGACTTCAGTTTACGCTTCTTCTGGGCGGGTACTTGCAAAGTATCCTGAGTTGGTGCCGACTCTGGCTCCTCAGAGCCACGGGAATCAGCTGCCGCAGTTTCGCCTTCGGTTGCACCCATCGTCTTAATTTGACAATCTTTAAATAAAGGATTACGAGGTCACGCAATTGGCGATATTCAGATAAATGATTCGTGAAATTGTTCGATTTTTTCTAGTAGTGTTTTCCGTTTTCGTTTTTTTTTATTCTTATTCGCACACACACGATTCGATTAATTTGTATTTTTCATTAACTACGACGTTTGGAAGGACGTGATCGGTGATCGGTCCGTTCGCGGTGAAGCAAGTGACTCGACTGTTCCGAACGAACTGAAGTCAACCGTACGTTTCGAAAATTGATTTTCAAATGATTCTGCGGAACGGTCGATCAGTTGCTGATCTACTTGCGGCAGTTGCCAAAAAAAGATCTATAATTACTTTATTGTCATGGACTCGGCAACGATTTATCAAACTTACTGCAACGTGAAGGTAAATTTTATTTTTATTTACCCATTTTTGCAAATATTTTCGAAATGAAACGCAATCAAATACGAATGAATTGTTTTCATTTCAAATTCAATCCATCCGCAATCTAATCAAGTAGCAAAAACAACTGACCAAAATCACGAGTATTCTGTTTTGGTTTTTTTTTCTCTTTTTTGTTTTGCCGAATAACTATCTGAACTTGACCTTAGATATAGCCGATCGGATGAGTGGAAACTTGAAATGAACAAATCAAATCTGATGTCAGTCTTACCTGGTGTCAATATCAACTCTTAACAAGCACACATAATTTTATTACTTACCTTGTGCAAACAGACATCATGAAACTTATGCCTTTTTCAAACGATATTTTGTGGATGAACCAAAAATGACTTGATCTTGTTGACAAAAAATAGTTGTGTTAGTAATTTCCTATTTATCTTAAAAATAACTTGCATCAAACTATTAATAAGCATCAAAAGTAAGCATTAAAAGACCATCCATTGCTTGATTGAAATGTCCATCGCCGACACCCTATGCATGGTGTGTGCAAGAGGGAATTACAGTCAAGATCTTTATGATAGCAGTGTAATTGCAATTATTCAGTCTCACAATTTTATTTGTTTTGTAATACTTAGGCCATTTGATTTCTATTCATAATCCAAGTCTTCATTATTTTTCTGTGTAGAATCGGATTGGGGAACGCTAGCAAAACTTTCGACAAGGTTTTAGACAAAATGGCTGTGAGAAATGAGTCCGCTTTGGTTTAGGAGATTTAACCTAACAACAGTTTTGATCAATTCAAAAATTTCAGTTGAGTACACCAAATCTTACACAATTTTGCCTAAAATTATGCTACTTATCCACACAGTATTTTTTGAAAATATTGATGCAAAGTTTGTTAATTTCATTGGTCAAAACCAGAGTGGGCGCACCAATATTGCCAAACTCCCCTAAGGGCGAAGTATTTGATAAAATTTTATTGTGTATAAAATGAATGCGGGTTGATAGTGCTAATTATAAGAAGTTACGGAAAAAGTTTATATACTGATATACAGACGCGAATTTATGACAGCGGAGGCCTCGAGTGTAAGCAAAATATTGGGGCAAACAAAAAATTTGAAGATTCAAAGGCGTGTTTTAAACAATTTTTTCAAATTATTTACTGCTAACGTATTATTTGGTATATATTTCGCACTAACATTTAACAGCTAACATTTAAGAGCTAAATAACTTTCGACTAATTGTGTTTTATAACTCCTTACACCGATTGAACTATGTCCGTCTGGATGTTAGGCACAATAATTACGGTAGCGAAACCTTGGTATAGCTTAATATTTTCCGATCGTAACCGGTAATTGAAATTCACCCGTTTTGATACTATCCATTTAAATTGGGCAATTTACAGAAATTTATTGTTTTTCCTACAGTTTTTAATTGGATACCATAATTTCTGGTACCTTCAGCTCAAGTGCTTGATTAAAAAAAAAGAAAACAAATTCACTTGCATTCCATGAATGAAGTATGGGAGAGGTTCTTATATTAAGTCAACTTACACGCATTCTATTTTAGGACTCACTCAACGGGATCTTCTGTTTAACGACGGTTCCGAATGTCACAGTTTGAGTTTACTCGACTACTGGAAGTTTTCGTCAGTAGTCGTCGTTCGTCAGTAGTTCCGTTCAAATAATGACAGGTGACTGCATGTGGGATTGAACTCGCAAACTTGCGAATAATGATCCCATGTACTAGTCCATATACTTTTGAGTAAATATCTTTTATTCGGTAAAACTGAACTTGGTTCAATTTGTCACACATCAAGCATTCAGTGATCTTGGGCATGGGTATGAAATTGAAATAAACTGTCAGGTCGATTTTACAAAATTCGATCCTTTCTCTATAATTTCTAACAGTCACGCTGCAATAACTTAGGTCATGTTTACTCTACTGCTTTATAAAGGTTGGCAAAATTTGGGGAAAATCGACCGATTAATCACGTCTCTCTTAGTACTTCTTTTACAAATGATCGATATTCGTAGGTTCGTATCTTTTATTCAACTGAACTGATTTCAGTAAAATTTAGCACACGCCAAGCGTTTTGTAAAATTTGATCAGAGAAGGGAAATATATAGGTAATACATTACCAAACGAATTGAGTGATTTACAATCATTCGATCTTTATTTTGTAATTTCTAAATGACAGGCTGCAGTTTACTTAACGGATTGCTTTATTATGGTTTGCAAAATTTGCAAACTCGGCCGGATAACTATGTATTTTCTGCCACCTCTTCTAAAGATTATTTAATTAATTCTATATATTGCTAGGTCCTTATCTGCTCTTCTGTGTAATTTGTGGAAGAGTTGGAGCATTTGAAAACCAACAACTTGTCACCGAGATACCGCCCGAAATGTGCAAACAAGTGATCGAAAACAACCTCAAAGGATCCACTGCTGCAACCAATCCAGAGGCGGTTATTTAAATTATATTGTATTTCATACATAATGGCAAGGTTGAAGTATTACATAACGAAATAAAAGTTTCATCGATGCTTGCTAAATTACACAAAAGAACAGATGGAGAACAGATAGGTATAATAGTATATTTAGTTCAGGGAATTTTCTATTTCCAAGTTTGAAAAAAATGACTCAGTGGTAAAAGATTTGCCAACAATGAAGTGGTAGAGTCTACGGTTAATGGCTATTTTCGGCAGTTTGACAATTCTTACTATAAACAGAGTATGGAAGCTATTGAATATCGCTGGAAAAAGTGTATCAAGCTAAAAGGAGATTATGTTGAAAATTAAATAAAATTTTTTGCTGCTTTTTTTGCGCCTTCTTTGTTAGGTTGGCTAGTTTTGAGGCCGTCCTCGTAGATGTGCTCAAAATCTATAGGGAGACACTGCCCAGACAATGAACAACAAATTCTAGTATGTACTACATTTCTCGATTTACTGTATTAATATTCGTTCTATTTTTTTCTGCCCACAGATTACTCGAAGATTTCTTTCAACTGATTAAGGTTTGATGAGGTTTCGATATTTGAATCGAGCCTAATGGATATCCATTCGATGATATCATTGCTATTAGTTGAAGTTCTGACTCCTGGTATATACATATATAAGTATATCAATAACAAGTTCAAAAGTCATACCTTAAAGAGAACATAATGAAAAAGTTGTTAGCAATTATAAAAATTTCAGCCTAGATATCTGTGTTAAATAATTCAAACGACGACGAAGTTGACGAAAAATCTTTTATAAAGTTTATTTTAGTTTTGCGATTTTTTTTTTATCAATAATATTTAATTTGTACTGTATTTCTGATGTGCTTTCTTTCATGCACATAAATTAGAAATTTTTGTAAAATAATACAAAAAAAAAAAAAATACAAATTCCCTTGCATTCCATGAATGAGCTATGGGAGAGTTTCTCACATTCAGTGAGCTTACATGCATTCTATTTTTAGACTCAACGGGACCTACAGCTTAATAACGATCCCGAACGTCATAGTTTGATAAGCATTTACCAGATTTACCAATAACTCGACTACTCCAAGTGATCATCAGGCACATCGAGGCGACCGCCGTTCGAATAGTGATAAGTGGTTGTATGCTGGATTGAACCTGCGAAAGCATGTACTAACCATTACTGCTGGTCACAAGCAGTGAACTTAGTTCCAGAAAAATTTAAACTTTTCAGAATTGTTTAATCAATATTACCATTTATTCATTAACTTGTAGATACTGAAGAGAATCATATGAACTTTCTCTGTAAAGAAGGGTAAAGTCGGTATACGACAGACAATTTGTGTGGAAAGCATCAGAAGAGGGTAATGACAGTGGACTCTGTGTTCATTTTGAAGCTTTACAAAAGTACTCAATGTGTACCAAATTTAGCCAAATTAAACGGAACTACATAAAAGATGTAAATATAAAGACTAAACTACTGCAATATACGAATAAGGAGTTATGAGGATAAATTGAATTTCAGAAAAACGCTCAATATGTGTGAGAGGTATTAGTCGATATAGCCCATTTAGCAGTTGGTTGGCCTGCCAGGTAGACGTCGCTCATGAAACGCATCTGGTGAAAAGCTTTTTGGTGCTTTAGACACCTCCTTCTGGGTATTAAATTTTTGTCGTATCAATTGGTATACGAGTGAGTATACCATACTTTCTTTGGATAAGAGTATTAAAATTATGTTTATCATACTAATCAAGAGGCAAAAACATAAAATACTGCAAGCCTGTAAAATTTTGAAGATATTTGTTCAATTATTTTGTAACAATATGCAGGTTTTCATTCATCCCCCCATCTACATATGCAGATGAATAAGGACCAACCTGTTTTTTACAAAAGTTTTTAACACATCTCTCTTTTTATCGCTTTCTTTACATCACCCCAAATCATGCATACAACTGATTTCGAAATGGATTATGAACAAGATTCAACTAATTTTGTAATCTGTCTGCTCTTCTATTAAGCATCGGTGTATTTATTATACGTATTCAAACAATTCAAACAGACCCCAGCATTAATCATTCTGTGAGATAACTCTGCTGCAGAGTGCATGTAGGGTATCAATGAAAAGCAATTTAAAATTAAATAAAAATAATCGAAACAAATCGAGGAAAAAAACAAGCAGTCGATTAACATACCTCTGATATTACGAGTGAATATGGGCGGTGTGCCAAATTTATTGGTGGGTACATCGTACATTGTCACGAGGCAACTAGTTTCCACTTCACCATTCCTATTCGATGCCACACATCTGTATACGGCGGCATCCTGTTGATCGGCCGATTTGACTTCTAAGCACGACAGACCATCGTTTTGGGTGATTCTGTATTTTGAACTATTTTCAAGCGGTTGTTTGTCTTTGAACCAACGCACCTGCAGATCTGTGCCGGATATACTGCAGGTCAATTTGATGTCGCTGCCCACAGAGGAGTTACGATTGGTCAGCTTAACGTCCACCGTAGGCATTCGTTTGGCACTACGTTGCTCCTTGAGATCCATGTACTCATTAGGTTTCTTCGCTTTCGGTTCCAATGTCTCGTACTGCTGACCTACGCTATCTGGTTGATTAACTACCTCAATATTTTCTTTTCTTGCTTCTGTCATGCTTATATCGTGTTTAGTTAGTGGAACTTTCACTGTTTGCGTTTGCGATGAGTCCAAAGTTATCTCCTTCTTTTGCTTAGGTTCCATTACATTGATCTTTTGGCTATCTGCGCCACTGTCTTCAGAGATTTTCGAAGCAGTTTCTTTCTTGGATTTTCTTTTAACTTCTGCCTTTTTGACATCCGGTTGAATTGATTCTGCTGGTTCCCCATTTTTATCTTTAACTTTGCCGTTTTTAGACGATTTTGCCTTTTTCTTTGTGTCTTCTTTCGACTGTTTATCCTCGCCTTGTTCTTTCTTTTCCTGCGGTTTTTCGGCTTTCTCTTCAGTGGATTCAATTCCAGCTTCTTTCGGTTTCTTTTCTTCCGTAATCAAATGTTCCTCTTTTATTGTTTCTTTTTTGATTTCTAGCACTTCCGCCTTCTTACCTTCTGGTGGTTGGAGTTCATTCTCTTTGGGTTTCTCAGTTTTGTCGTTTAATTGTTTTTCTTCAACATTTTCTATATGCAGTTGCGATACATCTGCTTTCTTACCTTCTGGTGATTCCATGCCTTTCTTTTTAGGCATCTCAACTTTTTCGCCCATTTCCTTTTTCTCTATCTTTTCAGACTTTAATTCGGTTATTTCAGTTGTAGCTTTGCTGGATTTATCGGCTTCTTCGACATCTTGTTTCTTGACAGCATCTTCCAGTTGTTTTCCGTGAACTACCTCTGGCTTAATATCTGAAACTTCTTTTTCTTGTGTTTCTCCTATGTCAACCTTCTTATTTTCTGAGACTGGCGTGGCTTTTTCGGTTACAATGATTTCTTCAATTATTTCCGTTTTAGCTTCGGAAGGCTCAGCTTCGCCTCTCTTAGTTTTAACGTCATCTGTCTTTAATTTCTTTTGTCTAGCTTCAGTTTTTTGTTCTTCGATCTTTTCTTTCTTTACATCACTTAACTCGGCCTTGTCGCTCTTGGCAGTGACGTCTTTGACCTCATGTTTCTTCGCGGTTCCTTCTAGCACTTTTTCTTCGCATACCTCTGCTTCGGTTTGTGTCTTTTCAGCTTTTAACGTTGACTTCTGCAAGTCTGTTGTCTCGGCCTTCTTTGAGGTAGATTCCAATTTTGTTTCTTCCAATTGTACTTTCTCAATTTCGAAAATTTTTGCATTTCCTTGTTTGGTATGAAAATCCTTTTCACTAAGTTTTTTCGCTTCTACATTCAGTATTTTATCTTCAATCTGTTCGACTTTTATTACACTTGGCTCAGCTTCATCTTTTGTGGCACTAACATCTTTCTCAAATGGCTGCTTTCTTTCAACTTCGAGTTTCTTTTCTTCGATTTTATGGGTCTTGACTTCCGGTGCTTCTACCTTTGAAGCGGCTTCACTGACATCATCCTCCTCACCCTTCTTTACTTCTTCTTGCTGTTTCTTTTCTTCAACTTTGCCCTTCTTAGCTGCTGAAATTTCCGCCTTTGGAGGAGCTTTACCCACGTCTTTCACTTCCGTTTTCTTGACTGCAGAATCAACTTTACCTTCTTCTGTTTTTTCTGCCTTAATTTCGGATACATCTGCCTGGGAAGCTCTTTCTTCGACGTCACGCTCTGCTCCCTTCATTGCCTCAGCTTCAATTCTTCCTTCTTTAATTTTTTCGACCATGATTTCAGATACATCGGCCTTAGATTCAGTTGGCTTAACAATTCTCTCTTTTGATTTCTTTGCTTCATCATCAAGCTTTTCTTCAACTGCTTTTTCAGTCGTAACTCCTGAGATATCAGCCTTTGAAGAGACCTGTTTGACTTCTTGCTCTTTTCCCTTCTTTGCAACAACTTCCAGTTTCTCTTCCTCAGCCTTTTTGGGTTCAACTTCCGAGGTATCTGCCTTGGAAACGACGTTCTTAACATCCTTTTCCTCACTCTTCTTGGCCTCGGAATAAAGGTTCTTTTCTTCAATTTTTTCCACATTGATTTCAGAAATATCCACTTTAGATGCTGTTGGCTTAACATTTTTCTTTTCTACCTTCCTAGTTTCAGCTTCAAGTATCAATTCTTCTGGTTTTTCGGATTTGACTTCAAATGTATCTCCCTTTAAGGCTACTTCTCTTATATCTTTCTCTTTACTCTTTTTGGCCTCAGCATCCACTTTCTTTTCTTCCATCTTCTCGGCCTTGATTTCTGAAACATCAGCCTTTGAAACAGCTGGCTTAACATCTTTTTTATTTACTTGTTTGACTTCAGTATCAAGAAGTAAATCTTCCACGGTTTCAATTGACATTCCTGAAATATTTTGGACTACCGTGTCGATTGATTTACACAGATTGATAATATCATCGTATATATTCAGCGTGCGAAGGTTTCGCTCTGATTTTTCAATAGAATCGTATTGACGGAGAGCCAGAGATTTCACAGTTTCCACATCTTTTGTCATTGGCGGCTGCTTAATGTCCAACATATCGTCGAACAGAGTAAATATGCCCATAAGATTATTTTGCAGTTCAATCATGTTAACTGAAGACTTTTCCACATTCTTAGATTTTTCCAAGCGGTCAGATATGGTTTGGATATTAGAGAGTTTTGTGGGTAGACTACCTAGTTTGGATTGCCAAGGCTTGATGGTAACGGATTCGATTTTTGTATTTAATCTCTCAATTATGCTCCCAATATTACGAGTTAATTCAGAGTTAATGGAAAGTATTAATTCAGAATCGTCTTCGAGTAAGGAATCGATAACATTCTCAATTTCTTCGATAAAAGAACCATCGTATGTATGGACAATGTGTTCCCTCAATTTAAAGATGCAATTTCGTTTCTGTTCCTTGTTGCCCGAGCTGGCAGCTTCCTGTAAGTCATGTTTGAGATTTTGTGTGGCTTGTACATCATCCGGTATCTTTTTCAATGCCAGCTCGATACAGTATTCTAAGCTAACTTTGGGTTGGGCGACATCTGCCTTAGAAGCAACTGGTTTAACATCTTTCTCTTCACTCTTCTTGGGTTTCGTTTCAAGTTTTTTCTTCTCAATTTTCTCGGCAACGACTTCAGAAACTTCGGCCTGAGATAAAATTGGTTTAATAGTTTGCTCTTCTGCTTTCATAGACTCGGAATCAAGCTTGATTTCTTCTATTTTTTCAGCCTTGATCTCCGAAATATCAGCCTTAGAGGCAACTGGTTTGACATTCTTGTCGTCAGTCTTCTTGGCCTTATCTTCAATTTTCTTCTCTTCTATTATCTCAGCCTTAACTTCAGAAACTTTAGCCTTTGATTCTGTAATTTTGATTTCTGTGCCTTTGGGTGTTTTGGCTTCAGTTTCCAGTATTTTTTCTTCTGCCTTTTCCATTTTCATTTCCGAAACATTTGCTTGTTGAACGTGTTGTTTAATGTCCGTTTCTTGAGCCTCTTTAATTTCGACTTCAAGTTTCTTCTTTTCAACTTTCTCAGCCCTGACTTCAGAAACTTCAACCTTACACTCCGTTGGACTAACAGTTTTCTCTTCACCTATTTTGGATTCTACATGAATCTTCTTAATTTTTATTGCCTCAGCCTTAATTTCGGACATATCAGCTTTTGAAGCGATCTGTTGGACGTCTTTTTCCTCAGCTTTTTTGGCATCAGCTTCATATTTCTTTTCTTCTATTTTCTCAGCTTTGACTTCTGAAACTTCTGCTTTAGATACCGTTGACTTTACATCCATTTCTTTTATTTTTCTTAATTCAATTTCGAGTGCTTTTTCCTCTGTTTCTTCGACCATTATTTCCGAAACATCACTCTTTGACGGAACTTGTTTGATATCCTTCTTTTCACCCTTTTGGACATCAGTTTCAAATTTCTTCTTCTCTACCTTTTCAGCCTTGACTTCAGAAACTTCAACCTTAGACTCAGTTGGACTAACAGTCTTCTCTTCTGCCCTCTTAGGTTCGGCATCAATCTTCTTCCTTTCTATCGCCTCGGCTTTGATTTCGGATACATCAGCCTTTGAAGCGACCTGTTGGATGTCTTCCTCCTTAGCCTTTTTGGCATCTGTTTCATGCTTCCTTTCTTCTATTTTCTCAGCTTTGACTTCTGAAACTTCCGGTTTAGATACCGTTGACTTTACATCCATTTCTTTCATTTTTCTTAATTCAATTTCGAGTGCTTTTTCCTCTGTTTCTTCGACCATTATTTCCGAAACATCACCCTCTGACGGAACTTGTTTGACATCCTTCTTTTCACCCTTTTGGACATCAGTTTCAAATTTCTTCTTCTCTACCTTTTCAGCCTTTACTTCAGAAACTTCAACCTTAGACTCAGTCGGACTAACAGTCTTCTCTTCTGCCCTTTTAGGTTCGGCATCGACCTTCTTTCTTTCTATTGCCTCGGCCTTGATTTCGAATACATCAGCCTTTAAGGTGACCTGTTGGACGTCTTTCTCCTCAGCCTTTTTGGCATTTGCTTCATGTTTCTTTTCTTCTATTTTCTCAGCCTTGACTTCTGAAACTTTTGCTTTAGATTCTGTTGGTTTTACATCTACTTCTTCAGCTTTCCGGACTTCTGAACCCAGCGTTTTTTCTTCTATCTTGTCGGCCTTAATTTGCGACATATCGGCCTTTGACGGAAGTTGTTTCACGTCCTTCTCCTCCCCCATTTTGACCTCAGTTTCAAGTGTCTTCTGCTCAACTACCTCACTCTTTAGTTCGAATACTTCGGCTTTAGCAGCAATTGGCTTAATAGATTTCTCTTCTGCTTTCTTAGATTCAGCGTCAAACTTCTTATCCTCTATTTTCTCAGTTTTTACTTCCAAAACATCCGCTTTTGAAGCGGTTTGCTGGATGTCTTTTTCTTCAGGTTTCTTGGCATCAACTTCATGTTTCTTTTCCTCCATTTTCTCAGCTTTGACTTCTGAAACTTCCGCCTTAGATCCTTTCGGTTTGACATCTTGCTCGTTTGTCTTCTTAACTTCAGTTTCCATCGTTTTTTCTTCTACTTTTTCAGCCTTAACTCCGGTGATATCTGCTTTCGAGGGGATTAGTTCCATATCCATTTCTTCTCCTTGCTTAACATCAACATGAAGATCTAATTTTTCTATCTTTTCGGACTTGATTTCGGAAATCTCCGCCTTAGATTCTTCTGGTGTGGCATCTTTCTCTTCTGCTTTTTGCAGAATTCCAGCTTCAAACATTTTTTCTGCTCCTTCTTCGACCTTGACCTCGGAAGCTTCCGCCTTTGAAACAACTGATTTAATATCTTCCTCTTTTGCTTGTTTAACATCAATTTCAAGACCAACATCTTCCACTGTTGCTAAGGATATTTCTGAAACCTTTTCCAGAACTTTGCCGATAGATGCGCAAAGTTCGATGATGTTCTCATATATATTCATAGTTCGAATACTACGCTCTGACTTTTCTATGAAATCATATTGACGTAGAGCCAAAGATTTCACTGTTTCTAAATCCGTTTTCATTTTGGGTTGTTTAATTTCTAGCATGTCGTCGAAGAGAACGAATATGTCCATTAGGTTCTTTTGCAACTCGACCATGGCCACCGAAGATTTCTCCACATCTTTAGCCGGCTTCAAACGTTCAGATATTGTTTGAATATTGGCCAATTTGGTAGTCAGACCATCGAATTTCGCTTGCCACGTCTTGATGGCCACAGAATCGATCTTTGTGGTTAATGTCCTGATGGCGCTTTCGATGTTGTGGGTGAATTCCGAATTAACGGATTCTATTAATTCGGGATTGCTTTCGAGTAAAGAATCAATAACATTTCCAAGTTCTTCAGCGAATGAGCCATCATATGTGTGGACAATGTGTTCTCTAAGTTTGAATATACATTTTCGCTTCTGTTCTTGGTTTGGTGCTTTCAATGCTTCCTCCAAATCTCCTTTGAGTTCTTCTGTGTTTGAAGCCGCAGGTATCTTTGCCAAAGCCAGTTCGACACTTGTTTCCACTGATTGCGGAGCTGTTTTCAAACCTTTAATAACTTCAAAAATTTCAACAAACAATTCATTCATATTTTCTAAGTCCTGCAAGATCTCTAGTCCATCAGTTATTGTTTCGTTGGTTAATTTGTCGGTTAAGTTATGTAACTTTCTAGTGTCAATTGCGCTGGGTTTTTCGGATAATATCGCATTCACTGCCTCATTAATTTGGATAACGGCTTCCTTCAGTAAGTTAAAGTGTTCTGTGGTACTCGAAAGATTTCCTAAATTCTGCTGATGAATATCCACAATCACCTCAGTTAAGGCATTGAGTTGGAGTGACAATTTCTCAACCACGGGCGACTTTGACGGCAATTGCTGATCAACAAATGATATTATATCCTGTATACCGGGTTTAACCGATTCCACCATATCGTAGAGCATCGATTTGCGTAACTTCTCGTTACTATTTATAATATTCAAATAAACTTTATTAGCATTTTGTGCCATAACGGCAATTTCCACAGTCTTCGAATCTTTGAATAAGGGATGAGCCAACAATTCTTTGGTTTTGAAGAGCGATAGGAATAAACGATCTTCGATGGGTGCTGGACTTTGTTCTTCTATGGCTGTCTGCAGCTCTTTAAAAGTTTTCATCAGAGAATTTAGAAGTTCCTTAGACGCTTGAGCCGACTTTGTTTTGTTAACAGACTTGATTTGACTTAGGGTTGTTGCTATCAAATGGAGTATTTCCTGTAAATATGCGGGTAAAGTTTGTTCAGCTTTTTCAGCCACAGCTGTTACATCTTTGTGTTCTATCTTCTTCGCATCGGAATCCAATGGTAATTCTTCAATTTTCTGTGATTTAACTTCAGATATTTCAGCAATTTCAGTCTTGTTGCTTGTTACTTCTTGTTGCTCTCCTTTGTTGCCATTAGTATCCAATAATTTTTGCTCAATAGCTTCCGGTTTTATCTCAGATAACTCGGCTTTTTCCTGGGTAGTTATAACTTCTTTCTGATCCAATTTCTTGACCTCTGCTTCCAGTTTTTTCTCCTCAATCTTTTCCCTCCTAACTTCGGACAGTTCGCAAGTTCCTTGTTGAGCTTCAACTTCTTTCTGTCCCAGTTTTTTTACTTCTGCTTCCATGGTTTTCTGTTCTAGTTGTTCGGCGGCTGTTAATTCAGAAACAGTAGCCTTTTTGCTGACCACTTGCACATCCGTCTGTTCTGTCAATTTCGCATCGCTGCTCAGCTGCACTTCTTCAATTTTCTCTGCTTTTACTTCGGAAATTTCAGCCCTCTTTTGTTGTTGTGTTATGACATCCTCGTGTTGAGCTTTTTGAGGCTTAGTGTCCACAATAATCTCAGACATTTCCATTTTCTTCATGCTAACCTTGAGATTATCCAAAAGTTCTGCCATCATGGGTATAACCTGTTGTTGATGTTGAATACCGTATATCTGAGGTTCCTGAAGCTGATGCTGCACCACAATAAGCGTTTCCTTCAGCTGTTCTACCATTCGCTGGTTTTCTTCTATGAACTTCTGAGTCAATGGATTATTTTTCACTAGTTCCTCTTGTATGTCCGTAAGGAATTGCTTTGCTTCATTAACATTTTCCAGTAGAATTTGCTCTTCCGTCCCTTGCACGTGTTGGGAAAGTTTTGTTGAAATTTCTTTCAATTGCGGATTTATACTGTCGATCTCTTGAAGCAATTCAATGATTCGTAAATTGCCCTCGTTACTTTCGATGAAATCATATATGGAGACGAGAGCATTCTGAATTTCCATGAGTTCAGTCCGCATGGCATTATCGGTGTCGGTACTGATATCATTCAAAGCTCTAAATGCTGCCATTAGCTGCGTTTGCAGCTGAACCATCACACTGGAAGATGGCTCAATATCTACTTTGGTTGATCGGCTAATAACATTAACAGTTTCTATTAAATTTCTAAAGGGTTGCATGAGGGAGCCAAAGTTTTCGGGTGTCTTGGACTGTAGACATGCAACGACGAATTCAGATAAGCCCAAATTTATTTTCTCTTTCATCTCGGAGGCTAATTGCAATTCCAGGGAAGGCATGGCCTGCAGCAGATCTTCAAAAGTTCTCTCAATATCTTCTAGACCCACTTCCAAACCAGAGGCCTCATAGGTATGCACTATACATTCCTTCAATCTGAACATTGTCTTAGCAACTTTGGCTTGCTTTTGCGTTACGTCTTCTGTTTTCGCAGTGGAATCCAGGAGAATAGTTTGCATGAGTTGCAAATCATGCTTAAGTTCCCTCATGACATCTTCTAATTCAGACACTTCAATATCCGCTAATTTCTTGGTGGCCTGCAGGCATTCTTCCAATTGTTTAATACCACCGGCGACGCAGTCTTTCAAATCGAATACTTTCACCTCTTCCTGTGTCCCTTTAATTGGCTCCACATACGAAAGGGCGGAGATGGTGCGTAATTCTGCAAGTGATTTCATTTCGGACAGGTCCAAGGAAGACAATTCTTCGATGTTGTCCAATATTTGCGAATCAAACTGCTCGCAGTATTTAAGTAGATTGAAGATAGGATTGGATTTCTGTTTTACTATCTCAAATTCGGGACAATCTTCCAGAGAACTATAGGACAATTCCTGCTTGACATGTACTATAGCCTCCTTGAGACTGAGCAAGGGTTTCGCCCAAGCCTTTAGCTGTTCCAAACTATCGGACTCTGTTAGATTGGCTACTTGGGAGAGCGGGATGTGTTCTTCTGTACAAATCACTGCTCTCTCCAACTCTCTAAGGGGTTGCACAACCTCTCTGAGGTGTGAGAAGCTAGAGGAATCGGCTATTGACTCCAAAGTATCGAGTACTTGGTGTTCCTGTACGGCCAAGATGTGCGGAGTTATGCTTCTTAACATAGCTGAAGACGACATAGATACTTGAGATAATGTGGTCATCGATTCAGCTCTCTCCAATTCTTGTGTATAGAACACTTTGACACTCTGCATAATTTCATTCA
The DNA here is from genome assembly GCA_019455685.1 of Philornis downsi. Classification (NCBI taxonomy): domain Eukaryota; kingdom Metazoa; phylum Arthropoda; class Insecta; order Diptera; family Muscidae; genus Philornis; species Philornis downsi. The sequence continues at coordinate 574,631 of JAHXMU010000244.1, forward strand.
ACGGCTGGGCCACAATTCTCAGTTGGGATATTTCGTCTTCAGTTAGAGCTGCGGCGTCATGGTACTCAATAAATTCTTGTATTTGTAAAGCGCAATGTTCCAGGCTAGACACGGCTTCAACAATGGAACGATGATCCGAACATTCAGATATAGTTTGAGCCACACCAAGTACAGGGGATTGCACTCTTTGTTCCAGGCTTTGCTTAAAGTCTTCCATTTTATTGAGAGCTCCTTTCACTTCTTCAGCTGTCTCGACTGTCAAAACACCCATGTCAACATCTTGACAGTGAGACAACACCGATGCAATACTATTTTTCAACTGGCCCAATAGTTGGTCTACTTGGAGTCTTTTCTCCTCGAATGATTTTAGAGGACCCGGCGTAACAGTATCCGATGGCAACGACTCAATAGTTGATCTAATTGGTGATACATCCCCTTGAGTGGATGGAATGTCTTCAGTGCCTCCAGAACCGGATATGCATTTCGATATCAAATTCTCTAAAGCTACGAGCGTTTTGTCAAACGTGTCTGCTACCGAAATGGGTAGATTAATGCCGGAGACGTCATCAAAGTATTCCATCTGGTCAATGGTCGCCTTTAAATCCTCTAAATCAGTACGGCAGTTAGATGAGAAGAATTTGGTAAACTCTTCCTTATTTTGTAAAGCTATCAATTTTTCCAGTGAAGTATTCAATTGAGCTAGTCCCTTGGAAATAGTTTTCAGGGCATTCACAGAGGCTTTCAGAGCCTTAATGCTTTTGCCTTGTATTTCCTGGTGTTTGAGTTCCTCTGCCATATGACGGAATGGCACCGTCAAATCGGTAAGACTGCCCTGAAGCCTGCTGTCAATGAATTCCGCCCTCTGAAGTTGCTTAATATTCTCTAATAACTTTTCAATCTCTTTGACGCCATCATTCAGGTCTATCTTTAATTCCATTTCCTCTCTCATTGAGGAAAAGAGACTCTGATCCTTCAGCGCCTGTTGTTCGTCCAATTCAATTTCTTTTTGCAAGTTCTTATATTCGGTCTCCTCAATACCGATTTCTATGCGTTTGATTAGTTCTCTCATTTTGAATAGGGTCTCTGAAACATCTTGGCTTTGCTGAGCAGGCGATAGATCTAGTATTCCCTGGCTCACTTTAACCTTGTCATTCAAACTGTGTAGAGGGTCCACCAAATCGGTTAGGGAACCCGATATTGACTTTTGTTCAATTTGTCGTATGCAATAGTTCAGCTCATCTATAGGCTTCTTGATGTTCTCCAAGACGGTCAAATGGTATTTGTCTATATCTTTATCTATAACTTGACTTATTAGACATGAAATCTCTTCTCTGAGTTTTGATAGACTCGAACTGACATTTGCTGGCAAACGTTCGTTTATGTGTTCGATATTTGTCTCCAAATGCAATACGGCTTGGGCCAAAGATTGCAGAAGTTTCTTCATGTCATCAGAATCCATGATTTGGTCATCGGCCAAATGGCCGGCAAGAATGTCTTGACTAAGTTGAGCCAGGCCATTCTGGATTTCCTGCAAAGGGGGCACCATCGATTCAACAGTGGCTACTGTGAGTTTTCCCGCTTCTATATCATGTGATGGTTGGCTGTGAATGATTTCTAAACCTTTCTTCAGCTCAAACAAGGGTGGCGTTACAATGTCCAGCACAGCCAAGTTAATTTTCTGTTCCATACTAGTAGAGCCAGCCAGTGAATGGGCCCGGCTTTCTATCCTTTGCACTACAGTTTGCAGCTCACTGAAGGGTTCAACGAGATTTGTCATTATCTTCTCGTGCACTTTCGTATAGATGTCATGATCGGTTTCCTCCAAAGTCAATTCATTTTCGACCTTTTCTAGAGCTTCTTGTATTTTTAAGACTGGTTCGCATATAATCGATACAGAGGCGGCAGCGGCCGGCAATGTTGCATCAGCGACTTTAACAAATGGCAATGGTTCTGGGATGTCTTGTAGTTTGGCAACCGTTTCGGTAAAATGCTTGTTTGCCTCCAGTTCTTGAGCCTCTTGCAGCAATGCTTGGGATTTGATAGTGTCTTTGGTGATCTCTAAGCCTTGTTTAATATCATCCAAGGTCAGCTCGAGGTGGGATCTTAAGTGTTCCTTGTCAAAAAGTTTGGATATGGATTTAACTTCATCCAATGCCTTAATCATGTGGTCTGCGATACTGTCTATAATACACACACTGGTTCTCTGGATCAACGTAGTGCCCGTTTCGTCAATCTCCACACATTTCTCAATAACCTGGAGGGCAATGTGCAAGTTCCTTATATCGTCTTTCATGGTCTCGAATAAAACATCTAGGGGAGTTTCACCGGAGTATACCTTGAGCTTAGACTGTATTTGCATTATGGGTTCTATAATATTTTTGATAATGGCTATTGACTGATCGGCTGACGCTGGGGTCATTAACATAACTGACTGAGCAATGACCTCGGACTCCACGGCGTTTAAGTGGCCATCCAAGATCTTCAGTACTTTAGCTAAAGGCAGCAAAGTCTTGAGATTTTTCTGTATTTCTTCTTCATTGCTAACAACTCGCAAAGGCTTATTGGTGGATATAATTAAACCATCACCTTCTGCCCCAGAAAGATCCTGCAATTGACCTTCAGTATCGGTGGTCTTTGATGATTCACTCTCGGTGACCTTTTTCCCCTTTTTACGGGCCGGGACTTGAACAGTTTCATCCATAGATTGGTAAAATGATGAATCCACGGGAGACTGCAATGCGCTGGCAAATGTTTGTACCTCTGATGAATCGCCTTCTTCCAGACTACTGCCAGTTTTCGACAGACTAAAGAACTCATCGATTTCATTCGTTTTTGACTTCCTGCGTTTCCTGGTGGGAGCGACAATAGAACCCTCTTCTTCCATTTTAATAGCATCCTCTGGGGACTTTATAACTTCTTTCTCGTCCTTAACGGATGATCCGTGAATGGTTATCTCATTGAGGGAAATATCATCCATGCCGGCTTCAGTGCGCATATCTTCCTCATGAACAAAATATTCGGGAGATATGTCGATAACAACAGCTTCCATTAATAGTTTGCCCGACTGCGAGGTTTCCTTCACAAATCTCAGAGGGGGCAACTCAACCACATTGTGCTCAGTAACATGCTCTGATATCTGGTCGGCATACATTTCAACGATCTTTATAGCTTCGTCCTCCGTCAGATCGGGAGTTTCGTATAATGAAACCGACACTTCTTTGCCATCGAATGAGAATGATACTTCGGTTCCCTGAGGCGTTTCATACAATTGCGATGTACGTTCCTCTTGTATAGTGGAAAGGGAAAAGTTTCGTTGCAATTCATTTTGCTTCGAAGTATCCTGCTTGTGATAGTCGTCCTCGAAGCCAAGCAAAGAGGCGGAGCTTGCCACCACTCCCATACAATTGCGCGCCTCGCACGTATAAGTACCCAAACAACAGGTGCCGTCTTGGCCGGATATGATTTTATGAATATCACCCGGTTTCAGCTCCACGCCATCCTTGTACCATTTCAGAATAGGCTGGGGTACACCAATGACTTTACACTCCAAATTTACTGCTCCCTCTTCGGTAAGAACAGCCCTAAGACTTTCCAGGAAGCGTGGTTTCTTGTAGTGACGCGGAATTTGGAGTTTTAAGAAACAGGAGGTGACACTGGTGCCGAACTCATTGACCGCTACACATTTCCACTCAGCCTGATCGACAAACTCCACATTCCTAATGTCTAAAAACCAGTTATCCTCTTCGCCTCGATAATGATTGTAAAATTCACAAATTTCGATAGGCATTTCATCACGGAACCATGACAACAGCGGAACTGGCGTAGCTTCCAGTTTAACCATGAACTGAAAAGGTTCGTTAATTTTGGCTTCTTGCGTTTTAAGGCCAATCAAGAATTTCGGTGGTTGATTGTTGCTGGCCAACAAAATGCGATCTTCTTCCTTCAGCTGATTCTGTATGTCCTCTATGGTGAGAACAGCAACGCTCCTACTTTCTCCCATGCAATTTTTGGCGATGCAACAGTATGTGCCCAGCGAATTGGTGCCAGTTAGCTGATAAACATCACCCGGTTTCAGTTCTTGGCCATCTTTGAACCACTTCAGGAGAGGTGTAGGAAAACCAACAACTTTGCACTCGAATGATACCAGACCTTCTTCGGTCAAAACAGCTCGCAGACTTTCCATAAAACGAGGCTTGCGGTAGTTTTTGGGTACTGGAAAAGAAAATTATGCATTTTCATTAGTATTGTAGACAATCGGGCAATCGTAGATAATGACAATCATAAAGAAATAAGATTTTCCACTGGAAAAATAATGTAAGGAAATATAGTATGTGTGAGAAGCGGTCATTTTAGACACGGCTACTTATTTATCGATGAATTGTTACGTTATCCACAATGCTGTGGCTCTTAATATCACAATTGCGAAAATAGAAAAAAAAACTTGAAAAAACTTTTATCTGACAGTTTCGAAAAAAAGAACCACTCGAATTTAAACTTATTCGTAGGAGGCCGCCATTATTGTGGGGTAATATAAAAAAATCTATTCTCTACTTAAAAAATTGTATAAGCCGATACTTATGAGATGTCCCCTAATCTGGCGTTAAATCGGTACATCGTTCACGTTCACTGTAAGCTAATGTGTTTGAAGCGGGGACTATCACCGAATTGGTATAGAATCGGAAAACAGATTTAAACGGTTTCAAGTTACCAAATCATAACAATATACTATTTCGATTCAGAGTACTTCGACAATGAGAGTATTTCGACAATGGAGTACCACTTTGATTGAGATGAGGTGATTGTCTGTATTTATTAATAAATAAAGTTATAACGCAAAATATCTCAAAGGATTAAAGTTTGTTATGAAAGAGCGGCACGAATCGCGTATTGCCAAACTAATAGGATTTGGTTGCATAAAAGGTTGCATGTTGTGTATTTCTTACGGGTGTGACTTTTATTTTCTGCTAGGAAGCTAAACTATATGCATAGGTTTAAACTTATAACTCGGATTGCGAAACGAAACGACATTAAACTATAGTTTCCTTCAGGACCCTCGAATCAAAATATTTTCTAAATTTATAGCAACGTAATCGATATGAAACTGAGGGAAGAAGGAGTGAAACATTTTTTCAATTAATTGACTTCCTAAATGTGTCCACTTTTAATGAATGAAATAGTTTTACTTTTTTGCAACACACAAACGAGATCGTAATTAAGAGTCCGTATTGTATGTATTAAGATTCCATATTGTTGCTTAGCAACGATTATATTTAAAAATATAGATCGTGGATGAACTGCCGTAACACGTCCCATGACTGCTGTGTGCCAGCAGCAAATTCAGTTATATAGGGTGATTTCTTAAGATTTAGGTTTTTCAGGTTGGCAGCACTGGTTGGTAATGGCGTCCAAACGTCATCTGTCAAATGGAAAAGTGTAAAGTATACTCTGCCATTTCATCATGGAAAGACTAACAAACGAGCAACGATAGCAAATCGTTGAAATTTATTATCAAAATTCGTGCTCTGTGACAAATTTGCATCGTTTGATACGACCATTTTATGGTCGTCATAATCGACTTGCTAAATCAACAATTCGTGCTGTTATCTCCAAAATTTCGCACCAAATTTACTTTGTTGGACATAAAACCATCGAATCGCATAGAGTGCGTACCGAAGAAAATATTGCAGCCGTAGCGACCAGTGGTAATAACGATCGTGAAATGTCAATTCGTCGCCGTTCTCAGCGATTGGGCATATTTTACTCAACCACAAGGATTTTTTTTTGCCCCAATTGCCTGAGTTGAACTTGGTTGACATGTGGTTTCATCAGGACGGTGCAACATGTCACACTGCTCGTGAAACAATGGATATGTTGGGGGATGAATTTGGTGAGCAGCTTATCTCTCGATTTGGCCCTGTGAGTTGACCCCCAAGATCTTACGATTTAACGCCTCTTGATTATTTCTTGTGGGGTTATGCCAAGTCGTTAGTCTATGTGGGCAAGTCGAATACTATTGAAGCTTTACAGGATAACATAACACGCGTTGTTCGTGGAATATAGGCCGAAATGCTTGAAAAAGTGACGAAAAATTGGACCTTCCGAATGGACATTTTGATACGGAACGGCGGACAACATTTACATGAAATTATCTCTAAAAATTAAATGGTAAAGACCAATTTATCGATTCCAATAAAATATTTTAATATATGATGCAAATTTGAGTGTTTTGTTCGATTTAGAAAAAACTACGATTAAAAAATCATCATTTTAGAGGTCTTGTTGAAATATTCGTTTCATATTTCATATTTTAATTACTTAAAAAATAATAAAGATTTATGGCAAAGTTAACTTAAAAACTGTGTGTTTCCATGATAAATTTCAAAATATTTTTACTAGCGTAAGTAGTTTAACACAAACGGCTAGGTAGAAAATCTCAATTTTTGCGAATATAATAAATGAACACGTTCAAATACGTCATATTTCAGTAAATATAATACATTATGTGTGGAAATATGAGTTCGATGAAGAAAAATTTGCACAATTACAAATGGACCCAAACAACGGAACGGGGAAATTCAGCTAGTCTGTGACAGATTAACCCTCCGCAGGAATTTATGAACGTTAGTTAGACTCATCATGCGATAAATCTTTTCAATCTATGTAATGTATTTTTCCAGTCCGTTGAATTGAAATTGTGTGCCCAATGGAAGGTTAAATTGTCAAGTGAGTTCGTCTATCCGGCTGGTATGTAAATACTTAGCAAATCTTTAGAAAATAGTAGTGAACAGGTGCACGGCTGAACAGACACCATAAGTTCGATCGGAGAGAAGCTTGTACACCTATTACCATGGATTGTGGGCCACAACGGCATGGCCGATATATCGACTCTTCGTCAGAAATGGTAATCTGTTGCAAACGGCTTCTTACAGTGGAGAATCGCTTTTAATATTATTTAATAAATTAAGTAAAGTATTTAATTAAAGTATTTAAATTGTCTGTCTGTCCCGCGTATTTCAAATACCCTCGTATCCTAAAATTGGTTTTAAACATTGTATTGGCAATTTTATTTCTACCGAAACAATTAGTCCCCGTTTTGGCACTTGCACCCCATAGCATCGTGGACGAAGTTCTGACTCATCGCCAGATAAGTAGACTTTTAAAAGCAGTCCTCTTCTCATACATAATATATCAATTTTGCTTGGTAAAACTTCATATTTATCACAGCCGGGACGGTATTTATCTTTTATTTGATGAATAAATTTTACAATTGTTTAAAAAACATAGTAAATGTCCAATGTTCAATGCATGCTTTCACTTTTTGCGGGCAAGTATTTCCTAATTGATCGATTTCGCCATTTGTACATGTGACACAATATGGTTTTTGTATGAGCAATTTTAGTCCTATTCTGCCGATTTCTTTCAACTTCGGACTTAGCATGACCATAACTATGAAATACTTTAATGCCACATTTCAATCTTCCAGCTCAGGAGGTGCCAACCCTATTGTGCTTTCAATTAATAAACGGACAGACAGATGTTTTAGCAAAATCCAATCCTTCTTTCCCTTCATTTAAGCGAGCCTTTTTACGCCAAACGAGGATTTAGGCAGGCCGACAGTCTATCGCGCGACCTCTTCAACATACTGTTCTAGATGATTATGAGGAAAGCTGTAGTTAACACGACTGATACTATATTTAACAAAAGCCATATGTTACTCGCATATGCAGATGACATAGACATTATTGGGCGAAAACTACGAGATGTTACTGCAGCCTTCTTAAGCATCGAGAAGGAAGCAGCGAAAATAGGTCTGGTGGTAAACGAGGACAAAACAAAGTTATTGGTTTGAAGGAACAAAGAGTCTACTCGTTTGGGATGCTGTGTGAACGTTGACAACTATAATTTTGAAGTAGTGGAAGAATTCATCTTCAGACTCCGCTGTAAACAAAACAAATGATGTCAGCATGGAGACAAAGAAGAGAGTATTGCTTGCTAACAGATGTTACTATGGACTAAGCAAGCGATTCAATGATAAAGCTCTCTCTCGACAAACAAAAATCCGACTGTACCAGACGTTGGTTCTACCCGTCTTGTTATATGGCGCAGAATCCTGGGTTATGACGCAAGCGCATGAATCAGTACTGGCAGTTTTCGAAAGGAAAATACTCCGGAAAATATATGGGCCCATCATCAGCAACGCATTAATATACAGCGATTGCGTTGGCTGGGTCATGTTGTGCGGATGGATCCAAATGCTCCGGCACGGAAAGTTTTCGACAACGAACTTGATGGACGGCGCAGAAGAGAGCGACCCAAACTCCATTGGTAGGACCAGGCTTTTGAAATACTATCGAAACCCGGTGTGACGAATTGGGGGAGAAGCGCAGAAGATCGAAGCGCTTGGATTAATTTTCTACGGACGGCGTATAATAGATAAGAATGTCTATTTCCAGTCGCCACCTAAGAAGAAGAAGAAGAAGCATCATGACTTCTGGGCTTTTTCTAAACTCAAGAGATCGTTTTGTAGACACCGTTTTAAGTTGATTCAAGATATTCAACGTGAATCGCAGATCACTCTGGGAGCCATACTGGAATGCTTGGGGGAAACGTTGGCATAAATGCATTCTATAATATGTATCTTTGATTTGGATAAATAAAAATTTTTAAAAAAGTCGTATTTTTTTACTCCTATTTCAAAATATTTTTCAAACAAATTTTTCGGAAAAGACTTCAGATTTTGCTACGAGTTCTCATTCATGCCTTCTATTAATTTGAATTGAATAATTTGAAATTTGGAATCAGAAAAAAACTAAACTCGCCACGTTCAATAAAAACGGTGGTTTTTCGATGGCATCTATATTCATAATGATAGCCTAGGTAGAGGTTGATTTGCGGCGGTGCTATATCCTTGACTTTTCCTCCCTCAAATTTACCCTTTTTTGACGCAATTGCCTTCTCATAATGCTCAAATAATATTCTATATGTACTGCCAGATCCGAGTGCGCAATAGACCGATAATCAAAGAAAACGGTCAACATTACCTTAACTTTTGATCGATTTTAATGGGTTTTTTCGGTTCAGTTGGTATGGAAGGCACCACTCCAAAGTTTGTTGACCTACTTTCCATCACCAGATAAAATGCGTTTTACGAATTTGGGTTTGGAATTGACTCATTACAGTATGTCTTCATCGACTTCTAGGCTATTTATATATATTTTTCGGAACTAGTCAAACAACGGGTGTATTGACTAAGAGAGAATTCTTCGAAGACGATCAAATTTATTTGGATAAATAAAGTTTTTTGAAAAAGAAACCTTACTTTTTCATATAGCAGTATGTATCTCAAAATCGGGCAACACAATATGGCATGATAAGTACAAATGATCGAAATTGACTCATTCACAGTACAAAAACTCAGCCTTTTTTAATTTCGTTAGCATAATATCTCAGAAATAAGAACCGGTCCTGGAAACCAGAAATCGTATTTGAATTCAATTATTATTCTATTCTATTATTATTGTATTCCACGGCGTCAGATAAAAATATTGTATTGTTCTCAATGTTATTCACATTTTGTACACCATTAATTTTTCATGGTGTCTGTTTCTTTAAAATTTCACATTTCGTTTTTTTTTTTTTAATCAGCATAATAAACATTTCCAATGGAAAATGTCCTTTTAACAACTTAACTTAATATACAGATTTATTTACATCTACTTACTTTCCATGTTAACTACACAGGTGGAAATGCCAACACATCCTTCATCGTTGGTCACCACACATTTCCATTCGCCTTCGTCGCAGGCTTCAGATGGTTTAATTTCGATCATATAAACACCCAGGCCATCTTCGATGTGCTTATATCGTTCGCCACTGTCCACTCGGCCATCTTTATTGTACCAGGCCACACTCTTGGGCCAAGGTGGGACAACCACTAGAAAGCAAAAAGCAGTACGTATAAGCAAAATTCATACAAAATAAATTTTAAATCTCAGAGAAAACTGTGTAATTTAATTTGGTTTCTTTGTTTTGATCATCAAATTCGCATTCTCTTCATTTGCGATTTTCATTTGGTATTTGTTGACCTGCCTCACAATGTTTGGCATTCCAAAAATGTCTGTTTAGTTCAAGTTTATATGTTCTGGGGGAACCGAGTGCTACAATAAATGCCGGCGTTTTTTCGTTGCTTTTGTATTCCTCGTCGACTTATGGCTTCTCTTCAGCCATTACGGCGCGGCGGTGGTTTCCTGCGAAGTTGGCATGGTGCCAACGCCGCAACAAATTAAATCAAACAATTTTCAACACACTTACCTTGGCAGCCGAGTATTATATTATCGCCGATACGAACGCTCGCATTTTTTAGCTCATTCGTAAATATAGGCGGGGGAGCACCATTTGTCAAACTAAATGATGAGAGAGGGTAAGACACGAAGAGGCAAAATGATTGCAAGATTATCAGAGACAGAGAGAGAAAAAGAGAGAGGGAGAGAGCGGGAGAAAGATGCGATGTACTTACCTATCAGCTGGTTTCAACGATCCCTCTCTACTACCCCGACCCACCACATGCACCTTGGAACTGGAATAGGTCTTACCCATACAATTCACCGCCTCACACGTATAAGTGCCCAATGATGTGGGATCATCGGCGTTGGCGGTTAAAGCAAAAATATCGCCGGCCTTTATCTCTTTGGAATCTTTGAACCAACGCAACTGAGGCGTGGGTACACCCACCACTTTGCATTCTAAGGATACGGTACCCTGATGGGTCAATACCGCCCTAAGCTCTTCAACAAACTCGGGCGATTTGTAGGCCTTGGGAACCATGACATTTAAATGGCAAATGCAAGAATTGCGGCCGCTAAGATTCTCAGCCATGACCATCCATTGGCCGCCATCTTCCAATATCACAGGACTAACTTCGAGCCAGTAGTAGGTGCCCTCTTGAATTTGCTTAATTCGATCGTTTTCACATACTCTGCGATCGTTGCGATACCAGGTTAGCTGGAAGTTTACCATTAAAAAATAAACATTATGTTAAAACCTTCAAACAAATTAATACGAATTTAAAGCGCAAAAGTCAAATCCTAAAATCCCCTGAAAGTCAAAATAATTTCATATCAAGTTAAATAATTGCAGTTCTATAAATGTAAATGGAACCACTAGCAGTTATCAGGACATTCGGAAGAAAGTTTTTCAAGAAGACTTAATCGTATCCCTAAAACCTTTCTTTAGAAGACCTACTAGAGGGTCTTCCCTCTTCTTCCAAAATATCCAACACACTTTTCAACTTCCTTTACTAAACAAAGCGTAAGAAAAAAGATCATTTTATTAGTTTCGCATAATGTATGTTTTTTCACTGTATGGATTTGCTTTTGTGCGGGCACACGAAATGTTAAACATATTGAAATTGTGAAGTGTACAGCCTGGACTGCTCTCTCCAAATTATTGAGCCTTTCACACAAATAAATGATATCGAACAAATAGGCAAGCTAATGAGTCCGTGAGAAAAAGACTACATTGATAATACGTTCTACCCAAAATGTACCGAGGTTTTGTCTCCAAATCACAATGTAATTACAACTTATTTAAATTTATTGTCGCCTCCTGCATAAGTCTCTTCGGAAATAATACACTTATGGTAATAAATAATTCTATAACCTACAAAAATGTCAAACACATTTCTTCTGCCAATGTGAAAACGGCTGCCTCGAAATGGCAATTTGAATTTTGGCTAGAGAAAATCCATGATTCTTCTGGCTTTAGTTGACAAACTGATTACCTTAAATGCTGCACAATATCCAGATTATATTCTTTAATTACTGTCTGACTTTCTGACAGGAATTTCGATTGCATAACACCGCACTAATCAAAGAAAGCAGTCACCATTTCTTAGACTTTTGATCGTGTTTGACGTGATGTTTTCGTCTTTCTAAAATTGTAAACCCTTGTCTCATTACCGGCTATAAACCGTTTGCATTAATATTACTTCAAAGCTGACTAGTTCTAATATGAGTTCAGCGATTTCACGCGATCGATTTTTTGAATAAGATATACGTCTTCCGGAACTAACAGAGCGGCAACGCTTTTTGTGCCCAAATATTCAGCCTTTTTCTCACTCGAACTTAAATGAAAGACCACAGCAAGACAAATCTTCCACCATTCCACAACACAGAGTGCCCTGCCTAAAAGAAATTCTATATTCATTTAGCTTATTGTGTGAACGAAACGAATCCACCTGTCGTGTGATGTACGTCAATCGGCTGATTCTTGAAAATTTGGTCTCTATGGAGCGCTTCTCGGGAATGACACGTACGTTGTGCGTGGGAGATTTTTTACATAAACGTTGATTCATCGCCAGAAGCGGGTAGAATATTTTGATTTTGAAGACTGATCTTTAAAACCCCTAATACCATTAACACGAATTAAAGAAAATATTGATGTTTCATGACTTTTTAATTCGTCTAACTGGCTAATAGACACGAAAATGTATTCTTGTCCTACAGCCACAATCATGAACAATGAGCTTTAAGCGGCCGACTAAAATAAGTCTTTACAAGCGGCAGTCGCTGCAGCAAAAGCGTTATAAAATAGGAAAATAAGCTATGTAAAAGTATCGAGTAGTTGAGTCTTCAAACGTTAAGTTTGAAGCTTTAAGTTTTTACGAAAGTGGTACTTTATTAGATATATTTTACAACATTTTTTTAACATTAAAATTAAAAATAATCTTTCAATTTATAACACAAACAGGTGGTATATCGATGAGAGCAGATGAATATATCTTGATAGAAATGCGAAATTTTGTAGAATAACCAAAAGATTGAAAGTGTTTCGTAAATAACGAAATTATTTGCAAAGGCATTTGTGCAAACTAATTTTTATAAACCCAAAAGCTGTGCATGTTTTAGCTATAGATTTACATTCAAATTCTGTTTCCCTGTTGGTTTCATCGGATTCAACTTGACTATCGTGCTCGTTTAATTCTCCGCTTATATATAGTAAAAATTACGATTAGTATCAACCAGGTTATTCATGTTTTGCTATTATATTAAATTTGGTGGGAAAGCAGAAAATTGTTTTGAGATTTTTTCGGCCACTGTAACTTTATTTCCACCGCAGTAAAGAAATTTGATATTGATTCGAATTTTATAAAATTTCGGTCACGATAACCAAATTTGACATCGGTTCTGTTGCAGCAATTGAGTTTAATTTAATTTGCAATATTCCTTTTTTTTTTTTTTTTTTGTTTCGAAACTGAAATAATTTTGTTTACAATTCAATTGCCGGTTATCTAATCAGAATTATTTAGTTAGCCTTCAAAATCGATATCAAATATCTACAAAATATTATCAATTGCCAAAATTGCTAAAAGTTTCAAATAGGTTTGGATAAAATAGCAAGCCAATCTAAAATCCTGCAAATAAAGATTTTAGACTGGCTTGCTATTTTGGGATATTTGTTAGCCAATTTTCGAAAATTGGCTGATTTCTACTAAATTCAGTTTCAGAGGCGTAAAGTTTAGAAACTGTAAAACGTTCACATAGTAACGGCTACGCGTTCTTATACGTCTGTCTGTTGAAAGCTCGATTGAGGCCTGTCCAATTAAGCTAAAAGTCTGAATATCTGAATCATAAGAGTACATGGTTCCAAATTCGCCAAAAACCTCCAGGTAGAGAAAAATTTGGTGGAAAATAAAAGTTTTCAATATTTAAAAATGAATTCGATAGCTATGATCAATATACGGTAAAGGACATTGTCCTAATAGATGACATGCAAAAACCTCATTCGTACCTTTCACATATGAGAGCCCGAATTAACTATACTTTTATATGAAAAAATTCCTAATTTCAATGTTAGATTTTTCAAATTTCAAAGGATTTAGGATTTTTCGGAAAATCTGAAATTGTCAATTTCAGGCCGTTCTCAGAAATTGTGCCTATTTTATGGTTCGTTACGGCGTATTTTGCATTTGGATTTGCACCTCCATCTATATAGAGTCCAAATCACGCAACAATTAAAACCGGCTGACCATTCACAATGCCGTAGATATGCTGATTGGGTGCTACAGCAACAGGCTTTCAATGGTGATTTTTCGAACCTTTTTCTTTAGTGATGTAGCTCATTTCTCACTCGGTGGTTACGTCTATAAGTAAAATTGTCGAATATATCCTGCAGTTGAAGATTATGAACTAGACGATATATGATTTCAACACGACGATGCCACGAGTCATACAACATGACCAATTTTGGCTTTATTGCATAAGCAGTTTCCAAAAAGCATATCCGTAACTTTGCGTTTTGGCGGCGGCAATTGGCCAACAAAAGATCGTGCAATTTGACGCCGTTAGTTTTTTTTTTTTTTTTTTTTTTTTTTTGTGGGGCTACAAAAAAGACCGTGTTAATATGAATAATCTCCAAACGTTGCAGCATTTGAAAACCAATATTCGTCAAGTTATCGCCAAGATACTGCCCGAAATGTGGAAAAAAGTGATCGAAAACTACCTCAAAAGGATCTACTGCTGCAGCCAATCCAGAGCTGGTGATTAAAATGGCATTGTATTTCGTACATAATGGCAAGATCCAAGCATTATAATGAAATAAAAGTTTCATCGGAATCATAGCTTTATGTCTATTTTATTTAACTTTACCGAAAAATAGATAACCCGTTGTAACACAACCGTCAATTTTATGAAAAAGTATTAAATATAAGCGAATTCAACAAGAAAATATAACGAAAATTATAAGAAAAATTAAGCACATTTTATGACAGAATCGATTTCTAAAAACAAAAATTAATATAAAAAAACTATCAGAAAAATGCAAGGAAAAAAATTTTAAAGAGGGCATTCCGGTCCTTTATAAATCGGTAACCTATGTCCCAGAACATTCGGAGTGGTTAGAAAAATCTGACTGCATCCATGAAAAATGCAAAATAGTTCCCAAATATGAAAACGCGCTGCAAAAACTGTTCATCAATCTTAAATCAAGAACAGAAAACAGGGATGAGGCAAATTTTATATACCAAATACACTGCAATAGCAGCAGATTGTAACAGAATATACATACGTAGGAACAATAAAAAAACAAACTTAGGACACGAATTGCAGGTCATAGATCTGGCATAAAATTGAGGTAAAAAATTGGTCAAAATTTGCCAATGAGAACTCCCGCTCAGATCTAGAGAGTGTAAGAATGTCACAACGGGAAAATCATTACGGCCGGAGGCTAACGTTCTCAATACACCAGTAAATCAAAGAATGAACTACAAGAGCGATACCGAGTTTGTAGTTCAGAATTATAGGCTTCGAATTGAAAAATTGAGAACAAACAGATGATTTGTCAAACATAGTTGTGTAAGAGAACGCAACAAAGATGCAATCCATAGTATAGCTTGAAGAACAAAGATTTGTGTGTGTGATTATTAATATTTTATAGGTGTTCATGTAAAATATGATTGAAAGCCATATATTTAATAATGTATATTTTCTGCCTGTCAACCTAGTATTTCCTGAAGATGACCCTTGACGGGGGTCAAAATATTGAAAATAAACAAATTTTAAACCCAAACATCAGACCTTGAGCTTGATTAATTCAACTATTAGTAGATTTTAGTATCAACTTTAGAATGACTTAGAAAATATTATGCCAAACATGACGTCTTGCTGTTAATTTCGATAACTACAAAGAACATAACAAATTTTAAATTATTCTGAAATCACTATACTAAACTTAGTTATAGTCAATGAATTTGTTCCGCTACAAACCACAATTGACATATATAGCCTTCTAAGATGAATGGAAATGGTATTTTTTCGAACTCTGCCACAAAAATAGTAATATGTTATAGTATCCTGATTGTGATCTAAAAAAGTAAGCCCTTAGCACTTGCCCATTCACTGCCTTTACATTCCATCACATTCACTTACCTTGACTTCTGTATTGCTGCGTATTTCTGTTAAAAACCTCGTTCGCGTTCCAACTTTAACTGATAAATCCATCAATCGTCTGGCAAATATTGGTGGATTCTCTCCCGACGATCGATCTTCCACAATAAGTTCAATATCTTTTCGTATGACATCATTCGTTTTTGTCCGGGCAATGAGTGTATAATGGCCGGCGTCTTCACGCTGGACATGCTCGACGGCCAGTTGAACGGCGTTACTGGTCTGTGTGATACGAAAACGATCTGAATTGCGTATAGGAATTTCACCACGACTCCTGCAATGAAAAGATTTTTGAAAGCGAGAAATTAGTTATTAGTCTATTCAATTAAATGAAACTATGGAAGAAATAAATTAAATAAATCTTCATCAATGTTGAATACGTAATAGTTTTAGAAAGTTCGTAACATATTTTTTATATTGTTAACGAATCTCGCTTTTAAAAAGTTTGAATACGTCTTGCTATATTTACAACATATTACAGCGGAGTTGGATATATCTGCAACTGGATATTATACGTCGTTTTGTATATAGCTTCGTACATCTGGCTTAGAAGAAAAAATGGCGACCAATTTCTTGTTTTGAAATTTTAAGCGTTTTTTCTAAAAATCGCTGTTATGAAAATTTGTTATAACGCTCGAAATATACGGAGTTTTGAAACCACACTTTGATGATAATAAGCGCTTTGAGAACATAAACAATAACGGCAAAAACAAAATATTCTTGCTTTTATCAATTTAGAGATACTATGTAATTTTGCAAAAATCGATCTTTTTAAAAATGATTGTAATTTGATTATCTACTGGGGACGGGTCGCGATTGCGTGTCTAAATAAGGCCAAGGGAATAAACTCCATTTTGTACTAATTCCAATTAAGTCGTTTTTCTTGCGAATACAGATATAATTATATTTGAATATATAACGTGATAAGCAGCACCTAATTTCATCTGTTGTATATATTTAATATTTCAATTTTAATTCATTTATTAATTAATCGATGCCCTTATTGGATTGATAGATTGATAAAAGTTTAACCTGAGTTTATTTATAGACAAAAATATTGCTTAAATGGAACTTATTAAGAATTCACACTACAATTTATGGTGTTGCATCGGCGTATTCATTTACAACGCAATAAATTATTTTTAATCATTTCCCAACAATAAACAGAAACAACTTTGAAAGTCACATTTAACGGGTTCTAAATCCTTGTTAACAGGCTACAAGCATACTATTATAACTACTTAAAATTTGTGTTTACATTTCCATTTCGATAGCTTCTTTTATATTTTTTTTTCGAATATGAAATTACCTGATTTCAAATTACCTGAAAAAGGGTATAAACAAATAATTCATAATAATAATATGAAATCTATGGCATGGCATGATTTTTATAAAATTTAGTAATTTTAGAAATTTTTTCTTAGGAAAAAATTTGTTAAACTTTTTTTCAGATTTTACACATACAGCTGCGGTCAAAATAATAGCACCACGCACGAATTTATATTGACTCCGTTTACATCTGTTTAACAGTTGGGCCAATTTAACTCAAAACAAGATAATAAATTCTTTGATGTTAATGGTTTATTATCATAAGAAAATTATTTGGTTTTTTCAACAGTTTATAATTTGCTAATTAATTTAAACAAAAAACTTAAAAACTACCCAGTCTAAATAATAGCACTTCATTTCATTTTTAACAAAAAGTAGTGGTCTTTTAAAAAAAAATAGTGGTAAAATAAATCAAAAATTGTACTCAGATATCTTGTTGATAAATTAATTGTATTGTTTCAATACTTTGTCGCGTGACCTTTGTTTGCTATTACCGCTGCACAATGCCTTCCCATGGAATCGACTAAATGCTGACATCTTTCAATTTTGATGGAACTCCTAATTTTCTGCACAGCCTCCCAGAGCCCTTCAACGCTTGTTGGTCTTATTGTTGATACACCCTTCTTTATGTCCGCCCACAGATTTTCGATAGGGTTCAAATCTGGGGACTGTGCAGGCCACTCCATTACAGGTGTGTTTGGGGTCATTGTCTTGCTGGAAGACCCACACCAGCGGCATTTCGTAGGAAGCATACGGCAGCATAATTTCATCAAGGATTTTTACATAAACCGATGCATCCATAACGGTTTTGATCCAATATATGGGACCCACACCTTGATATGAAAAGCAACCCCATACCATAATACTATGACCTCCATGTTTTATAGTTTTTGATGTGAATTTTGGCATGTATTCACTGTTAGGTGGCCTACGGACAAAACATCTGGAACCCTTTCCACCAAAAAGGACAATTTTGGATTCGTCAGTCCAAAGCAAATTTCTCCAGTTTTCCTTTGGCCAATTTTGATGTGCTTTAGCAAATGATATCCTTTTAGCAACATGCTTAGAGGTAAGGAGCGGCACTTTTCGAGGACTACAGGCATTGAGGCTGTTGTCTCGAAGTTTGCGGCGAATAGTTTCCACGCTTGCCGACACATCCAATGTTTTTTTGAGCTCCGTGGCTGTCATAAAGGGATTTGCTTTACTCGACCGTACTAAACGCTTTACCATTAAGGGTGACAAAAGTGGCTTCCTACCACGAGATTGAACTTTTTGCTCAAATCTTAGGGCATTTATTATCAGTTTATTAAAACAGCCCAGCAAATTCCTTATTTGGGAATGAGATTTACCCTCGGACGCAAATTTTTTTATTAGTTCACGTTTTTCCGGCGAACAATGCTTTCGGCGACCCATAACTATACAATTTTTATAAAATTATTACCTGATTTTGAAGAAAGTATATTAAAAAATTGTTATTACCTTTTGTTTTCACTTTTTTTTCACAAAATTTTGCAAAACTATTTTAAAAAAGCCTGCTGGTGCTATTTCATTGACTGCACTGAAGTAGATTCTTTTGTAAATGATCGATCATTTCTAGAGAACCGTTAACTATCTTGAGGAAAAAAACTTCTCTTAAAAAGAGTAAACAGAGTACTACGTCATCGCTTAGTTATGTTCAAATAATAAGCACAGAATTTATTTTTTTATTGGAATGACAATAGTTTTCGAACTTGGTGCTATTTTTCTGACCGGCACTGTACATCTGAATTTAAAATTTCATCGAATTTTGAAAATTCTGTTAAGAAGTGTTATATATCAAAACCGGTGTAACGAATTTCAATGATCCTTTTACCAAAATCTTTGTGCATATTGTGTTGGCAAGCTAATAATTTTGATTTCAGAGTAAACTTCAAATTTTTTATACAAATAATTGATTAAGTATTAATTAACTAATTGTTCAATGATCTTATGCCATCGTTCAGGCAACTTTTTGACCTCAGTTTGGAGGAATGACGGAAACTCCTCAACAAAATGCTAAAACAACTCAGTTCCAGACCATTTTCCGTATTAAAGAACTTTCTATCCAAACAGTTTTGCAGACTCCGGAATGAATGAAAAGCAGAAAGTGCAAGATAAGGACTAAATTTTCTGTCTTATCTACAAAGACATGAAAGGCCTATCCTTTGCAATTTACCATGTCTGATTATTATATGTAGATATATATATATATATAATAGACATCAAAATTTAGAATTTGGATTCTTGATTCGAAGTTTGAAGTAATCCACTGCCTTAAAAAATTATCAAATTGCCAACATAACATTTTTTTAGTGCAATCTAATTTTTGGTGAATTTTGAAAGCTTTCATCTTGCTTAGCCCAATCTTTTTCGGGTGACATTGTTGTGAAGAGTCCATTTTTCATCTCCAGTGACAATACGTTTTGGGCAATAAGCAATAAATCAGAATTGCTTATCCGCTTTATAAAATACATTTCTTTCGACTTGTGTGGAATGAAAATAATTATCATGCTTTTAATGAGTTCAAGGCATTCCAATAGTTTTCAGCTTTCGTGGGCGATACTTTCAGCTTTTCGACTTCGTTTTCATGAACCTCATGTGAGGGCGGAATGGAATTTTGTCATATGAGTTCTATTACGGCACCCCAAACACACACGCCGTAAATATTCCGGTGACAATTCCCGTGACAATTTGCCTTTTATGAAAGAAAAGAGCAAAATATCACTAAAATGCTTCTTTTGTGCCTACAAATTCAGAACGTGATTTAAGAGCAAACTGATCACTGAAAATTACTGTCATATATCACAACTCGAAGCTAAAATGTCACCCTTCTAATGGTATAGTGCACAATTTAATAGTTACTTCATAAATGGAAAAATTTAGAATATTTCAGATTGCCGTCGATGAATAAGTTTTGTCGAAAGAAACGTTTGCAAGTGTCATTAACAGCTCAAAGAACGAGTTTCATTTCATTTATATTAAGTCTGTGAAACAAAATTTCCATACAGATTAACAATAGCACACTAGTAATATTTTATATTATATACAGGGTGTTCGTCGGGAAGGTATACTACTTTGTTTGTTTATAATTTTTGATTAAATGAAAGAGAATGGATCTTATATTGATAAATGTTTTATTTAATGGTGGCAATTATGTATGGAATACAATATCAGATAAACGTTTGCCGCCTCTGTTTGCCTCACAAATGCGAGCCTTTTTTTACACATTTTTAACTACATTCACATACATTTTAGGCGGTATTTCATTAATTTCATCACTAATATTTTGCTTGAGTTGCTTTCAAGCTCTCCTGGTTTGTTTGCATAAACCTCGCTTTTTAGGTATCCCCACCAAAAAGAGTCCGGAGCAGTCAAATCAGGCGACCGTGAAGGCCAATCAACATCGCCATTTCTTGAAATAACTTGTTATGGAAAGAGGTCTCGCAATAATTCCATTGTAATCCTGGCTGTATGCGATGTGGCACCGTCTTGTTGATACCACATGTTAATCAAGCCCAAAGTATTCAGTTGTGGCTTTACAAAGTTTTCAATCCTATCACGATATCGCTTTCCATTGACAGTTACCGTTACGCCGTTTTCAGTTTCAAAGAAGTAAAGTCCAATGATTCCTCCTGACCAAATTGCACACCAGACTGTCACATTTAATGGATGCAAAGGTGACTGATGAATAATTTGAGGGGTTTCCATTGCCCAGAACCGACTATTCTGTTTATTCACATATCCATTCAAATGAAAATTTGCCTCGTCACTCATTATAGTTTTTTCATGGGTTGTCATGGGCGAGCTGTAACATCCTATTGGCATATGTACGGCGACTTGAATGGTCTTGTGGAAGAAGCTTTGTCAACTGAATCTTAAATGAAAACAAATGCAAATCCTTGTGCAAAATTGTGGCCAAAGTTGTTCTTTGAAGACCAAGCTCCTGAGTACGGCGTCGAATTGAGGTTGATGGATTGTTTTGAACACTTTCTTGAGCAACAGTAATGTTTTCAGCCGATCTTGCAGTACGTCTTGTGGTCCATGCCTGGCGCTATCAGCAACAGACCCTCTTTCTTCGAAATCATTCACTACACGATAAATAGTGCGTTTTGTTGTTTCTCCACAAAAATTTCACGTAACTTTCTCAGCGTCAAATATTCAAATATTTTTCCATATTAAATTTGCCACGTTTTTACTTTACGACTGCCAAATATGAACTGTCAAGACTAATTTTAACCAAAATGGCGGCAAAACAAAGTAGTATACCTTCCCGAAGGATACCCTGTACTTAATTCATTAAAATGAAGGAACATTTATGTTATACGATTACAGCAAATATGTGAAATATGATTTATAAAAGCACAACCAATTCGTTGTAATTATTATTTTGGAAAAAATCGAACTTAGAAAAATATTTAAAGGGGGTGCTCTTCAAGTGAGCGGCTCTGTATAAAAGTCAAAAACAAAAATCGATTGTTACCACACCAAAGTTGGTTTTTTGACTTTTTCACGGTATAAAAGTCAATTTCGACTTTTTAATTTGTCCTTCAACAAATCGATTAGCCGATAAGTCGAAATTTATAGAAACCTAATAAATTTCCGTTACTTTTTCTTGTGATGGAATACTCGTAGTATATTTGCTGTCAATCAATTCAGACACTTACGTATACTCATTAAATTAAATGAAATATCACTCATACGTCACACCACAAATAAAGTGTAGTTACTATAAAAAGAACACGGCAATCAGTCGGATACAGAAATTTAAACACTTTTCGCTTTCATAACACGATTGTATAGGAATTATTACAATTTTCTCTAATGCAACAACGAAAATTTATGGGGAAAAACTACACGAATAACTATATAAATGGCTGATTGGCGGTTTATTCTTGCCTTTTTCCAAACGATGCCTTGCATCCATCAAGTTTATAAGCACGACGACTGAGACAGGTATTTATTTGTATAAAACATAATAACAATGATAGCTAATATTATTATTATTGTTTTAATTTGTTTATATTTCATTCATTGTCATTTCGATGGAGTGCATAAATTTCTCATAAACAGTAGAAGAAAAGAAAGAACATAAAATTGTTGTTTACCTTTTGCGATATACTGATGAAGCGGAAGACAAAGTGCCATGGTAATTTTTGCGCTCGGTGCATTGGCAACATTTCGAACAACCGTTGCCCATAATTTAGACAAATACAAATAGATATATGTATACAAGCTTCTAATCTTTTGTACACTTTTCACTTAAACTAATAAAATATTTTATACTAAGAACACTTTATCTTTCGAACCTATTTCGTTTTAGTCGTTTCCAGATTTTTCAAAATAAATGGCGGCTTAAACATTTGATGATGCATTAATGCTGGAAATCAAATATTTGTTTTATACAATTTCAATATTTTATTTTATTTTATTTTATTTTATTTTATTTTATTTTTTTTATTTCTTTGAGTTCACACAGTCGCTTCAAACGAAAATGCACCAATTTTCATACAAATTGACCAAAATCACGAAAACCATTTCGCTTCATCGCCCATTAAAATAAAAATCTTTCAGAGTATGTCTGCCATCATTAATAATGTATTGTATACTAATTTTAAATTTAAATCTTTTAAAATTTATTACCCCCTCTAATAGAACAGTGTGGGTGGAAATGCAGCCGCCATTCACACAATCACAATCATTCACAACCATACGTACACACACCCCCATATACACACACACATGAGTCTTCCATGTTACATATCATTGGAGGCTTTCAAATATTGTAGCTGTCTAGGGAGTGTTTACAAAAGAAACGATTGTTTTATTTAGAATTTTGCTTTTTCCTTTCCGGATTTATAAACAACAGAAATGTGTTGATGAAAATATTTTAATGGAAACAGAAAACATTTTGGGAGTGAAATTGAAATTTATTGAAATTTATTCCAAAATTGCAACAGTTCATATTCGAAATATTTTCACAATTCAGGGACAGAAAATAACTGGTAGTGATGGAATAAACTTTTGTGTTTTATTATTATGATAAAAGTTATATAAACACCAATCATTTGTAAAATGTATTCCCTCACTCCTAAAATTACTTTAGATTTGTCTTATTCCATTCCATTTAGTGGTTTTAGAATCACCGGTCTGGCAAGGCTGTCAGTTGTTGAATACCTATCATCTGAAGTGTTATTCAGTGAAAGGTTGAACAATCGAAAAACTCAAAAAAATAGTTAAATCTTACTACAAAAGTGGTGATTCAAACGTGGGCACTTTTCGTGCATCACGAGGGGATTACGATCATCATAGTCGTTCTGCTTGGCAAGATTATAAAGAAATTTTAAGAGACTGAAAGTGTTACAAATGTGGTCGTGCCTGTCCATCATCACAATGTATGCACTGCCGAAAATATCGCTTCTGTTAGTGAAAGTGTAGCGGATAACCTAACTATGACCTTATGAGAACCGACTTTTTTTGGCCTATTGTTGAAAGTTATGACCTGGACGATGTGTGGTTTCAACAAGATGATACCACGAGCCACACAACAACGATGCCAACAAGTCCAAGAAGATCTTAGCTTTTTATTTATCGCAGTTTTTAAAAAATAATCAAAGATTAAACAGTCAAAACTTTATTACAATCTGATGATCGTTGTAGAAGTCTAGAGCAAACATACAGAAACCAATCAAGGAACCGCCAGCCACAGTTTCAACATAATCTGATGATATTTGTAGAAGGCTATACGAAAGACACAAACATGTAAATAATTATTATCTGTAGTTTAGTAAACAGTTCAATTCACTACGATGGTAGCTTTCATGGTCGTGCTCTGGATATCTGGAATGCACTGATGGGCTGATTCCATTACTCCACGAAGGGTGGGGAATTACATATGCGCTCCAGAGCTCGCATATCAACGGAACAACTCAAGAAATTATTCCAAACGCTTCATTACAATCTTGTGTACATTTCAGAGGTCTTCAGCGTACATGCGTTTCGCATGCACACCTATATTATTGAGTCGATTGTAATCTAACAATGTATTTCACAGCTTTTTAAGTGGATTAAGGGCCATCCGTCTACTTGGCTGACTAGCTAATAGCTAATACAATAATCACTATGAAACCTCATGAAACTTGGCATAGTCTAATATTCTGCCTGATAAAAGCCGTAGATTACAAATGGATTATATCGCCACAACCCTTTCGGCACCTTCCTTGCAAATTCAATTTTTCAAAGACTGTAGCGACCAGAATTTTTCTCCATAGTTTTGATCCTTAATCCTTGGTAAACTCTGAAAAAAATCGATCGGTTAATGATGCCATTAACGTTAGGAGTTGTAATGATTAAAAAAAGACCGCATTGTCACACCCGTTCTGGTAGATCGCATACAACACCTTGTAACACCTAACAGGTACACTGCAGCGACCTAAAATTTTGTCCTCTATAATTCTTGGGAAAATTTTAGAAAATAAACCAGCTTATCACATCTTTTGCAGCACCTCCCATACGAAAAGACCGTTTTAACGCATTCATTCTTAAGTTCATGTCTTCTATACAATCAAACTAAATTCTGGAAAATTTGGTGTAGGTTAAGAGTTAGATAAGGCAGTGTCCGACAATGACAATGAACCACTTTGTCACGCTTCTTCTGGTACATCCTAAAAAACCGATTGATTGACCCATTTCCTAAAATTCAGTTATTTTCCAGTAACTTTCAGTTCGCAGCTTACAGCAGCCTACATTTTTGTTCATCGTATTGTTTTCTATTATCTGTCAAATCTTGAGACAAATTGACAAAGCAACCAAGCACGTCCTGATGTCTCTCATACAAACAACCGATTTAACATACATACTTTAAGCTGCACATCATTCACCTAAATTTGGTATACCTCTAAATTTTTAAAACTTTGCTTTGAGAATGAAGACGGGCGGAATGAAGACACGTTTATTCTGTTACCTCACATGCAAACTGATCGATTTATTGCAATTTCATTTTTCTCCTGTAAACCCTAATTTGTAGGCTGCAGTAACTTAGCTTTTTGTTCAATGTTTAGCAAAATGTGAAAAACTCGATCGGATAATCATGTCCTTTCGGTACCTACCAAGCAAATAACCTAATTTAATTTCATTTTATGAGCCAGTTCAACTAACTGAAATTTCTGTACTGATTTTCTTGAATCTCACTCCATAGAGAAACTAAAAAAAACACGTTTTAACCAGCTTGTTAGTCGAATAACTTAAATTTGGATTTACGAAAAAAACCCGAAATCCGGTTTTCTATAAACGCCGGTTATTTGAACACTTCAGTCACGGAATAGCGCACCACATGTCCCACGAATGTTTTATGGCGAAAAAACTACACAACACACCGTAATCAATAATATGAGTTAACATTAATGAAATCAAAACATCCATCAATATCTCTCTCAATTTACTTCAAAACATCAACAAATGCCAAATCGAACATATTATTGAATTTACTAGAAATCAGCAGGTGCTAAATATTAACAGTGTATTTTTATTGGCATTGATAAATAATTTCCAAGAAGATCTTAGCTTTTTATAAAGGATCACAATTATAACAACACAGGAAGGTAAGGAGGAACATTCAGGGTTTATAAGTTTAGAAATTGTTACGAAAAAAATACTCTGGCCATCTAATCGCCAATAACTCTCTTATAAAATGAAAATACATAAATGGAGATACAACTTAAATCCAAAAAAGTGTTAGAATAAGGACAAATTGAATTGATAAATAGTTGGACATTTCAGATGACAACCATATTGCATATGCCTAACAAGCTTATAAATAGATGTGTATATACGAGGGCGGTTCCAAAACTTGCCGACCTAACAAAGAAGACACACAAAAGTTAAAAAAAGTTTCTTCATTTTTCAACATAATTTCCTTTTATCGCGGTACACTATTTCCAGCGATATTCAATAGCTTCTATACCCTGTTTATATTAAGAACTGTCAAACTCCTTTACACAGTCATCAACCGCAGACACCACCTCTTCATTGTTGGCAAATCTTTCACCACCGAGACATTTTTTCAACTTTGGAAACAGAAAATAGTCCGAGGGAGAATAAGGTGAAGCAATTCAAACATTAATTCACTAATTTCGGCCATAGCAATAGTAGATGTGTAAATTGGAGCATTATCTTGATGAAACAATACTTTCTTTTTTACCAAATGCGTACTTTTTCCCATAATTTCATCACCTAAACGCTGCAATAAACCAGTGTAATATTCGCTATTGATAATTTTTCCTTTTTAAATATAATCAACAAAAATAATTCCATGCGCATCTCAAAAAATAAACGCCATGGCTTTGCTTGCCGATGGAACCGTCTTCGCCTTCTTTTGACACGATTCTTCCATGCCAGTCCACTGCACCGCAAAAATTTCATATCTTTATTGCTATGAAACATCGCCAAACACTCTACTGAAACATATTCACGACACAGTTTTTACTCTATTGCGCACAGCTTTCTCATCTTCAAATTTTCGGTCAATGTACGATGTACTCGTGTACCACTTTTTGAAACACCTTCCATTTCAGCTGTCAAACGCACCTTCAGCTGATCATTCAATGATAGGTTGCATGGCAAAAGCCCAGTGACTCGATTGGGAGGTGTTTATGCATCCACTTTAAAGTTTGGACCTGGCACCAAATGATTACCATCTATTCCTTCCTATGGCAAATAACTTTGCTGATGAAAAATTCGCCTCAAAAAGAGCTTATGAAAATCGAGTGTCAACATTTTTTTGACAATAGGGATAAGGGCTTCTATAAGAGATTCACAATCGAATTACCTTTAAAATAGCAACAAGTTATCAAATAATTAACCTTAATGTGATCTTCCAAAATTGACCTTAATGTGATCTTCCTAACTACGCTAAATAAAGACTTCAAAATCACTCAAAAATAATGAATTTCTTTATACTACACCTTATAAGTATAGCACACATGTAGTATTAGGTGTATCATTAAAAGTCGTTAAATTTCTGCAATATAGTTCTACAGGGTGGCGCAATAGAACGTGCATATTGCATCATCTTTTTTTGGGGGGTAGAAAAGGCGCGGACGGGGTTGCGCCTACATCGTTGGGTTGACGGGCTCATGGAGTTTTAGTCGCTATGAATCACTTCGACGGGAAACGTCGCGCATTTTGCAAGCGCGCATTTTAGGAGAACTCTCGTTCATATACATATTGCTACTAGGCGACTATATTGTGCTGAATATGGACTACGGCAAATTAGTGAAGCTCCGAGTGCTAATTTAATTAAAATATGGGTAAAGCGTTTTAAAGAGACCGGTTCAACATTTAAACCACAAGCAAATGGTCGCCCAAGAATATCTAGGACCGAAGACAATGTTGAGAGAGTTATGGAGTCAGTACGAGGAAATCCACAAATGTAGACTCGCAAGAGATCGTCTGTCTTACAATTATCGCGACGAAGTTTGCAACGAATTTTAACAATGGATCTTAAACTGCATCCATATAAGCTGCAATTAACACAAGAATTGAAAGAGCCTGACTTCATAGCAAGGCTCGCATTTGCTAATGAAGTGCTTAATCGATTTTCCAATTTTGACAATATCCTTTTCTCTGACGAGGCTCATTTCCTTATGAATGGGGTCGTAAACCGCCAAAATTGTCGTTACTGGAACAGTGAAAATCCCAAAATCAAACACCAGAAACCACTGCATAGTCCTAAAGTGACAGTATGCTCAGCAATCTCTGGCAGAGGAATAATTGGTCCTTTTTCCTTCGAACATGCGCGGGGATAAAACGTCCGATAAAACGGAACGCTATGTTGAGATGTTGGACGGATTTTTGGCTCAAGAAATTGAAAGTTCAAGAATAGTGAATTCCAGAACTTGGTTCCAACAAGATGGAGCTACCTGTCACACATCAAATGACTCCATGGCGGTGGTGAAGCAGATGTTCCCTGGCAGACTGATTTCGAAAAGAGGTGATATCCCATGGCCCCCACGTAGTCCAGACTTGACGCCTCTTGACTTTTTTTTTGTGGGGATACCTCAAACACAAAGTCTACAGTAATAATCCAAGAAACATCGTTCAGCTCAAGGAGAATATCCGTGGTGAAATGGCAGACATTACACCAGTATTACTGAAGAAAGTTTTCAATAATTTTCGTTTGCGGTTAGAGGAGTGTCGTCGTAGAGAGGGTTACCATTTAGATGATGTTATTTTTAAAAAATAAACTCCATTTATTACTCTACAATGCCTTAGACTTATTTTAACCATACCTTTTGTATTTATTTTTTAATCTATTTTTTAAATATGCACGTTCTGTTGTGCCACTCTGTATTTCGTGAACTTACGAATTGTTCTGGGATTCGGGAACTTTTCCATGAATTCCCAAACGAAAAAATTGAAGATGCATTCTCTAATATTTGTATTCAAGCCTCAGTGGCCTTGCCTCATCACATTGATCGTATATTAATTTATTTATAATCAATAAATAAATAAAATCAATGAATGAATGGAGCAAAAATATATTTCAAAATTTCTAAAACACAATCTCCCAAAATTTCAACACATATAGTATAGGTATATAGTGGGAATATCTATAGGAATGCTCCTAAAACCAATCAACATCCAATCTACAACCGATTTGAACTCGTCGTCGTTGGCATTATTCAATTGATTAAAGAAATTTATAGTGGACAAATTTAATTGAATTAAAAAAAAATATTTAATTTATGGTGGTTTTGCAACATTATCATCAAGAGACAACAAATTTCACTTAAAAGCCACAAAAACCGAAAGTTTTCAACATTAAACAGATAAATATTTTCAACATTGAAAATAAAAGTTTATAACATAAATTTAAATTTCAAAGGCAAATGTGGGCTACTGTTGTTTTTGCTCTGTGACTTTGTGTTAGTTAAGAGGTTCATTCTCATTTCCTTTTAATTTTTTTTTTCTGTTTTGCACTCATCTATTTTTAAAATTGACAACTTTATTTATCACAAAAGACAAGAGTTGTTCCACGCAATTGTTGGCGACATGTCTGCACAGTGTGTGGTTTTTCCCTCAGTGTTAAACATTGAACAAAGAAATAAATAGAAGTTAAATTAAAATATTCGTATTAAGTGTCAAAAAAAAATTTTGAATCCAGGATTGTTTCATGGTTACCCATTCATTTCATTTAAATGAAAATTAGTTTAAAGAAGTTCCAAATTGATAAACAACACAGGTGCAAAGTTGGGCAGACGTAAAATTCGGCACGCGTCAAAATTCCAACCGGCTTAAGATTTTACACCAACCGCAATGGATTGCGGTCTACAGTGTCATGAAAGGTATGCTAAACAAATTGCAAGATAAGGAACTGCGACGACAACGCCCTCTTCTTATGCATAATATAACCACACATTCAATTAATGGTGCTACATTGAACAGTTGTTGTTTTGGCTCTTTCCCTCATCTATAATAAATAATATACGATATAATAAAAAGAAAAGCATTATTCTTCCAATAGATGGTTTAAGTACTCTGTATCTAGTGTTGTATAAGCTCTATCGAGTTACATTAGATGGCGTTACAAAGACAAAATTTCGTACTCCAAAAACTGCTCAGATAGTTTTATGATTGCCTTATACAGTATTGGTTGAGGCAACAAATATGGACACCAGCAAAGAGAAAATAAGCCTCGTTTTACAGTTTCTTTTCTGAAATAGAAATGTGAGCAATGTTTATGGTTCTGACACTGTAACAGCTAATTAGGATTTTTTAATTCTATTCCAGTAATTTTGATGCCAAAGATGCACCACGATGCGGAAGGCTATGTGCTGAAAATGTCAATAAAACAATGGAAATCGTCACTTCACCGTTATACGAGTACACTATTTCAGTTGCCCAGGGGCTAAATATTGTACAAAAAACCATTTGGGACCATTTGAATGAGACAGGATACAAAAATCAGCTCTATGTATGGGTGCCAACTGATTTAACGTAAAACAAATTCGTGGACCGAATTTCCGTCTGCAAAGCAGGTGACTATGAAAACTGACCTATTTCTGACTAGTGATGAAAAATTGATCATTTACGGCAACGTTAAGTGGAAACAATTGTGGTAATTAGACGCAAACGGTAGCCAAAACAGGATTGACGGCCAATAAAGTTTTCCTATGCGTTTGGTGGAATTGACAGGGCATCTGGACTATCTGGAAGAAGGAATCCCCCGGAAGCGGCTGACTATGGACAACAGAAGAGGAATTGTGTTCCATCAGGACAACGTCCAGCCACAAAAGTTTATAATAGCACGCCACAGGCTCCAGTTGCTGGGTTAGGGGTACTTATGCATTTGAAATTGCGGTCCCAAAATTAGCCGACCTAACAAAGAAGTTATAAAAAAGTTGGAAAACAATTTCTTTATTTTTACAGATAATCTCCTTTTAGGTCGTTACACTTTTTTCTGCGATATTCAATAGCTTCTATACCCTGTTTAAAGAAAAAACTGTCAAAACCCTTAAAATAGAAATTAACCGCAGACTCCAAGTCCTTATTTTACCACCGACCTTTTTTTCAAATTTAGAAATGAATCTGGCGAATAAGATGCGTGATGAAGCAATTCGAATTTTAATTCATTAATTTCGGCCATCGCAATAGTGGATGTGTGAACTGGAACATTGTCTTGATGAAACAACGTTAGCTTTTTCGCCAAATGCGGCATTTTTTCCATAACTTCATCACCTAAACGCTACAATTAAATAGCATAATATTCGCCGTTGATAGTTTTTCCTTTCTAAAGATAATCAACAAAAATAATCCCATGCGCATCCCAAAAAACAGACGCCAAGATCTTGCCTGCAAATGGAACCATCTTCGCCTTCTTTGGACACGATTCTCCCATTCCAGTTGACTGCTTTTATTGTATCTTTGTCTCATTTGTGAAGTGGGGAACCCATGCACGACTATAAATCGAGGCTTTATTGCGGTAAAACATCGTCAAACTCTACTGCCCTACTGAAACATCTTCACGAGACTGTTTTTGCTCTATTGAAAGCAAACGTGTTCGTTAGCAGCTCGTACCGCCTCGTTTAAAGTCTGCTGTCCAATATTTTACAATCGTAATTGAAGGAGCAGATTTCTCCAGAGTAGAATCAAGCTCGGCTTTAATATTGGGTGGATTGAAACCATTGAAATAGAAATATTGAATTGCACAACAGTAACCAATTTTTTCTATGTTTACTAAAATCACTAAAATCGTTTACTTTTGATGGCTTAAATAAAAATACTAAACGACGAGGCGACTTGAAACTTAAAACATATGTTTTATAAGGTTGCCATTTTTCACCAAAATAATTTCTTTCAAACTTCTTTCATCATCTATACGTCAGTTCGGCTGGATTAGAGGTCGCCATCGTACTTTATAGTCCGGACCTGATGCCAAGTATAATAAAACTGGTCTACAAATTTGGGAAAAAAATTGACTTCAGAAACGAAGCATGTTTTTTAACTAATCTGGTGCGCTGCATTCGTATCTGGCATAAAAATTGGGCCATCACGTTTTGTTCATTTTTTATCGCATGCTGGCAATACTGTAAAACAGTCAATACTGTAACCACAATTTCAGAATTATTAACAAAAGTTGCTGGATTCAATATGAAAAATCCAAAAAATATTACCCAAGCGCAAACAGGTAAAAAAAGGTAAAACAAAAGAATCTAGAAAAAGGCAAATGTTACCAAGAGAGAATATCGATGTAGTTTAAGCTGAGGTCGATTGATGTTTTATTGCGTTTTGTAAATTGAAACTTATCATGCAATATCTTTGTTAAAGTTCTGCTTTGATAAGACTGGATTAATATTTAAAATCCAATTCAATTCAATTTATTAAACAAAGTGTAATCTTCGTATAGCCAACATCATTTTGTTTTTTTACCATTAAATTCAACTACTTTAGCACATAATTTTAATCCTTATTATTCATTATTAAACAGTTTTTTATGGCCAGAGATTCTATACGAGTATTAACATTGCCGTCCACATTTGACAAGATAATTTGCAATTGTAATTTTACAATTGTAATTTTTGCAATCATCTATCAACCATCTTTAAACTGTCCAACAGTGAAAAAGATTAATTGTATTTAGAGCGACCAATAAAAGACTTCAAATAAGAAATGTGTGATGAATTTATTTGATAAAATTTTGTATATGATTCGATTATGTATTGGAATAAAATTGTGTGCGTTGGGTGAAATCTATTGAAATGCTAACCTAAACTGAATTCAAAGTCGGAGTGCTTCGAAATATTGATCAAAAAGGCCAAAATATTGTGTGATGTGAATTTATTAATGTAAATTAATGATGTAGTTGTTGTTGTGTTACCGTATGAATCAATTTCTCAAAAATTGAAAATAATTAAAATGTATACTTTTTCTACTTTTCTGTCTTGTAAAATTTTTTTTACAGCAAAATAAAAAGAGGTTTTGAACTACTTCCGCACTTAATGGTAGACCTCTAGTCGAAAAAGTTGAGATTGAGAATCTGGAGGTCTGTGTGAATTTCTATAACTTTGAGATTATTTAATTCATTCTTTCAACGCCGAAAGGACTTTCCGTTGACAGATAGTTTTCATTCGAATTGAGTGCTACTTTAGAACTTTTTATTAGAAATTTATTTGCAATATTAAATACAAGAAAACTATTATTATAATCTATTACATAATCTCTCTCATTTTTAATAACTTCTTCATTTTGATAAAACAACGTTATCTTTTTCGCCAAATGCGGCATTTTTTCCATAACTTCATCACCTGAACGCTACAATAAATTAGCATAATATTCGCCGTTGATAGTTTTTCCTTTCTAAAGATAGTCAACAAAAATAATCCCATGCGCATCCCCAAAAACAGACGCCAAGATCTTGCCTGCAAATGAAACCATCTTCGTTTTCCTTGGACACGATTCTCCCATTCCAGCCCACTGCTTTGGCTGTACCTTTGTCTCATTTATGAGGTGGTAGACCCATGTCTTTTTAATGGTTATAAACAGAAGCAAAAATTCGGCTTTATTGCTAGGAAACATCGCCAAACTCTACGACGATCATCCAATACCATTTTGTGGATTTTCTTAACCTTGTATGGCATGGACATCTGAATTAGTCGACCAGTATGGTGTTCGCCTTAGCAGCTCGTACGGCCTCGTTTAAAGTCTGCTATCCAATATTTTACAATCGTAAGTGAATTAGCAGATTTCTCCAGAGTAGAATCAAGCTCGGCTTTAATATTTGATGGACTGAAACCATTGAAATGGAAATATTGAATTACATAACAGTGACCAATTTTTTCCAATTTCACTAAGATCGTTTACTTTTGATGATATTACATAATCTCTCTCATTTTTAATAACTTCTTCTCACCTCTCTGGAAGCTTTTTAATTCCCCTCTCATAAAACTCGCGTGGTTTTTCTGAAAAAAGCGTTCAATTCCATGTTTTACTTTCTCGTCGTTATGCAAATACAAATCCTTTAGGTGATTGCTCCCACTGTGAAATAATAGATAGGGGGCGAAGTCTGGGAGTACAATGGGTGAGGCAAAACTTCCTACCCAACCTATGACAGTTTCCGACGAGGCCGCAAGGCAGTGTGAGGCCTCGGTGAGAGAATGAAGTACCCACACATCGAGGTTGCTTACAAATCCGAGCTCTTTTATGACCCCGTAAACGGTTGGGACTGATTTTTTGCATGTGGATTAATAATAATTAAATCTCTCGCTTCCTCGGAAACAATTTCTTTTGGTCGTCTTGATTTGAAAGCCTCCGTTACGGAAAAGTCGCCCGTATAAAATCTTTTAAATAATTTCTGGCAAGTTCTTTCATTTGTTCCATTTTCTTCATAAACAGACTTTATTTTTCAGCTGGCTTCATCAGCCGTTTTTCCTTTTCGGAAATAATACAGCAGAGAAGTGACGTACGGTGAACTAACGAAATAACCGAACGAACTTTCTGAACAACCCAACTTTTTCATGGCAAAATTAATCGCAATAGCATACTCATAAAAAAAAAAACAAGCTAAAAATAGTCTAAAACATTCATGAAAATGACATAAAAATAACTTAAAGCTAAATCCAAATTTTTGCCTGCTAAACAGGTTGAA
Source organism: Philornis downsi (assembly GCA_019455685.1). Lineage (NCBI taxonomy): Eukaryota > Metazoa > Arthropoda > Insecta > Diptera > Muscidae > Philornis > Philornis downsi. The sequence continues at coordinate 609,059 of JAHXMU010000244.1, forward strand.
AGAAAGATGAGTTTAGCGGGAAAA